>CAODLS011406808.1:0-11772 GCA_948243855.1 Flueggea neowawraea | reverse complement strand
CTTTTCAGACTCAAAACACCTATACCAAACTTTTTAATATTATATATATATAGATATATATATATATATATATATATATATATATATATATATATATATATATATATATATATTTAATGACTTGTTCATAATTTATCAAATGTGTTAATAGAAATCACCTAATATTTACATGTGAGCATTTCAGATTCGAACCTTGATAGAGGTAAGGGGTAAAATAATTGATTTGAACTTTGTCCACCCTTTACCTTTTTAAAAAGAAAAAAAAAATCAAAGGTGTTCATAGATGTATAAAGGTACTCAAAGGAGTACATAGGTTTTCAAAGGCGCACAAAGGTATACATAGATATTCAAATGTGTTCATAGATGTACAAAGATATACATAAGTGTACAAAGTTGTATATTAGTGTTCAAATGTGTACAAAGATATTCATAGGTGTTCAAAGGTGTACAAAAGTGTTCAAAGGTGTCCATAGGTATTCAAAGGTGTACAAAGGTGTTCATAAGTGCTCAAAAATGTTCATAGGTGTACAAACTAAATGTTATTAACATTAAGTAACATACATCTTAAATGCTATTGTTTCTTGAACCAATGTAGTATATAACTATATATATCGAATCGATATTATTGATGATATATATTTTTATTAGATGTGATTATTCTATTTATACTTACATTATCATTAAAAATTGCTATAAATTTATTTTTTATAAAAAAAAATATTATGCACAATGTTGTTACTATGGTAGTATAATATATTTTATCAATGCATCTTTCTTATATATTAACAATATAATAATAATAATAATAATAAAAGGAATTATTAAAATAAAAAATAAAGCAATATAAAGATTAAAGACCAAAGAAATTAGCAACATTTTTTGTCAGATGAAAACATTAAAATGACGTTGTTTTGTAAACAAATTAACACACCCGAAATTAACACACCCGAATCACTTGCTCACTCTCGGTCCTTCTCAATTTCCAACACAATCCCTAACATCTCTCTCTCTCTCTCTCTCTCTCTCTCTCTCTGCAGGCGCATGACGCTCATTCCCCAATCATCACACACACACACACCTATCGGTTTTTGCTGGTCAGTTGCTCCTTGCTATCTTGCTCTCTATCTCGGGCGACAACGCTCTTTGCTCAGTCTCCAGTTGACACACAACCCAGCTCACATGTCACATTTCTTTCGTTTCTCTCTCTTAAACACGTTGCCTCCAGACTCTACACACCAATTGACGATATTGTGGTTTGCTTCATTTTCTAAATTAGGGAAATTAGGGTTTGGGTGTTACAGATTGATGAAATGTGTGAAATTTAGGTTGCAGTATAAATTTTCGTCTTGACATTGATTAGTCTAATTATAATTACTTTAATTCTGAAAATTTAGGCACATAGAATCTTGATCTGACTCATTTATGGTTTACATTGGTTAGTCTACAATTACATCGATTAGTCTAATTAATAGTTTATGCACATCATCTTGGGATTTTTTTGTATTTATGTTGAATTTTTTGAAAAAAAAACCCTGAGAATCGAACCAGAATCATCCCGTTTATCTTTCCCAAAAGACCCAAAGAACCGTCCTGTTTTGTCTCAAAAATTCGGGTATTCGGTTCGGTTCGGTTCAGTTCTTTCGGGACTAAGGTTCGATTTCGGTTCTGGGATTTTCAGAATTTCGAGTCTTGGGTCGATTCCGGGTATTTGGAGATCTTCGACCTGAACCGACCCATGAGCACCCCTACTGCAAAATTGTTTAATGATTTTCTAAAAGATCTACAATGGTCTTCAAAAGGTCTATAGAAGTGTTCAAAAGAGAGTTCTCAATTTTTTTTATAAGAAATTTGATTTAATGAATTTTTGGTGCAATAGTTTTTTTTTTTAAATTAAGCTGAATTATTTGTATATATATGTACTATGTGTACACGATATTTACAAATTTTAATTTATTTAATGTTAATTAATTTGGTGTACAAAAGTTTTCATAGGTATTCGTAGTATTAATTTCAAGTACACAAAGGTGTACGCAAGACACATTTTAAGTGTACAAAGGTGTAAGGTGTACAAAAGGTCTACAAAGGTGTATGAAACATGAATAATGTATGTTCACGAACCTGTCTCTTAACCATCGCAGCTCCAACAAACATGCAAATCAAAATCAAAACAAAATCTAGCTAGGGTTTATAGATTTTCTTGTTGCTCCTGCAACTTCACCTTCACGTCGTTCAACTATTGGATCGTGTCATCCACCGCCACGACGGTTCTTCCCTTGCGTAAGATGACATTTTCTCTCTCTCCTCCCAAAATTATCACGTCTCTCATCACCATCGCAATGTAGGATCGTGATTTTAGATCGCGACAGTTGAGAGATAGATAGTGAGAGGAGGAGAGAGGCAACGGGAGAGAAAGAGAAAAAGGATAGGTTTCTTGGATTGAGAAAGAGGGATGGTGGCGACGGGAAAGATAAAAAGAGAGAGAAGTCGAGAGAGGTGAGAAGGAAGAGGATGGGAGAGTGATAGAGGAAGAGAGGAGAGAGAGCACAAAAGAGTATGGTGGCAACTATGGTTTGTTTGGGGGAGAGAGGGAGACTGTAATATCCCGTCTGTTTCAATGGGATTCCTGTAGCAATTGATTGCTTCGTAATGTTGTAGGGTGTCCAGAGATGTTTCGTTCATCATTCTATCATGGTTGGGTGTTTAATTAGTCCCGAAAATGTTGGTAATCATGAAAGTAAAGTTGGAAATGCTTAAATGGTGTGTTTTATGCGCGTTGAGTGAACTGGAGGTCTACTTTCCCCATAAGAACCAGTTCTGCACGCGTTGAACATTGTCTGGAGTGGGAAAGGAGTTCTGAAAGTCTTATACGCACGCAGAAGGTTGTTCTACACACGTAGTAGCCATGTTACGCAGGTAGAAGCCAGTTCTGCTGTGTGTTTTTGGTCTGAAACGCACGTACTGTCTTGTGGGTTTATAAATACACCCATCCGACTTCACCTCAGCCATATGTTCTCTGAACCACCAAAATTAATCTTAACTCTACTTCTCTCCATCTCCCATTGCTTCTCATTGGTTCATCAACATTTCTTGAGGTAAGAACACTCCATTGATCTCTTCATTTCTTGATCTTTGTTCATTAATAATGCATCTAAGGTTTCAGCCGATTTGGGATTTTTGGTTTGGGTTTTTCATTTTCTGTCATAATGGAAGTTAAATGTGGTTGGATTAAGGTTGTTGGAGGTTGGAATCATGGGATTTTAATTTCGATTTTGGAGAATTTCTGTTTTGAACGAGATGGGTTGTTCTTGAGCTAGGGTTTCAGTTTTGGAAGGATTTCTTAGTGGATTTAAGTTTGTTTTTTATGTGTCTAGGTAGGAAAGACCTAGATTAATATAATTCCTTGTGGATTTTGAATATTTGAAGTTGTTTGTTCTATGGACTCAAGAAGTCCGAATTTGATGTTGAGATTTCCTGATGTTTTAGAGTTTCTTTTATGAAATTGATGATGGATTAATCCTTAGGAAGTTGATAACAACCAATGTGGGTGATTGGAATCGATTTCTATCGGTGGAATCGAAAGTTGGACCTTTTGGGTAATTTGTCTGTGAGGACTAAGTTTGATATTTTGCAAGGTTATGAATTTATGAACAAGTGTGATGGATTCACATTCGATATATGTTTTCAACGACTATGGGAGTTTGCATTGAATTTTTATATCATGCATTTGGTATAATCAACAGTACCACATTTTGATATATGTTATGTATGTCCATGTTCAGCTTCTTGTTCGTGCCAGCAAAGCCAGCCAGGTGAGTGGATAGCAACTTCAGATGCATAGGCTGTGTCTTGAAACTTCTATTATGTGTTATGATGTGCTGAACATGTTTATAAAAATGGACTAATCTAAGCATTGGTTAAATGAATAAAATGATTATATGATTTTTATAATCAACCCTATGTTATATATATATATATATATATATATATATATATATATATATATATATACGCATTATATATCATTCCTATGATTTCAAATGATGAAATGTCTATCTACAATTTATGCTATGTAAGATTATGATTTTATTTTTATGATACGGGACACCTACGCTACGGGGTTGAATTAGCCTTTGGTATACCAATGATATATGTACTATGAAATCCCAGCTACCAGGGATGCCGGTAGCCATGTGTTCTGATCCAACACGTGAATTGTTATGATAGTGACCGAGCCCACATCACCCATGTTATATGGTGCAATGATCACACCCATGATTATGGTCCCTTGTCAAAACTATATGTTTTAACTAAGAATATATGTTTTAAGAATCGAAATGATAACTAAGTATGTTTTCGTGCTTGCTAGATTCTTTGCTTGCGAATGATTTTGAAATAATTTTCGAAAAGCTATTACTTATAGCGTGTATATATGTATATGTCTATGTCTATACCTGCATGTTGTATTTTTAAATAGTTTTCAAAGTAGTCTTTGTGAGACACGTATGAGGCGGTCTGGAGTGTTTTCCCTCATTAGGCCCTAACCCCCTTTCTTTCTATGTCTACTGTTGATTTTATTCCGCAGGTTCATTATTTTTTTTGCTACAACAACTTTTCTGCATCTTGGATACCAGTGAGGTGTCATTTGGTTAGTGACGCCATTGTGATGGAGCTCTTATGTGTTCATGTTAGAGCTCTACATCGGGATATTGTCGGATTACTGGGTTGCTTTTCATACTTTGATGTATTTTGATATATTACGATATATATATGTTTTGAATATTTTATTATGATATATGATTATTCTAACGTTTGTTTTTAAATAACAATTTTTTGGGTAGTAAGTTATGATCCATGAGACTTGTACGAGATGGACCGGGCTCTCAAAGACAATTCGCCCCGTACGCCGGTCGCGGGCCCGCAACAGGTCGTGGCAAAGACGATGAAAGAGAGAGAGAGAGAGTTAGGAAATGACACAAGAAATCGTGTTTTATTTGATTTCATCTGGCATTAATGAGTTTTAGCTTTGAAAATGTGGCATTTGCGAAAAATTTTCCTTTTTTTCTATTTGTAAACTTTTAAAGCCTATGATGCTATTTGTCAAATTCGATATTTTAATTATGGAATTTGAAATAATTAAGTCCAGTTTCATTCTTGTTTTAGCAGTCCAATGTCGGTTAAAGTGGAAAATTTTAGTTTGGTCATGTCTACTTTTACACTAATTTCTTTTTTTCTTCTAACTTTTACACATCAAATTGTATTTAACTTTAAGAGGTAAACAAAAACCCTAATATTTATTAAGCCCAAAAATTTAAATTTCTTACATAATATCTCTTCTTTGAAGGACATGAATTTGTGCAAATATGCTTTGGAAGGAATAGGAAATGGAGCCAGGCATTTACATAAACAGTTGAGTTAGATGAAAAATAAAAATGACATGGACCTTCTTCTCTAAAGGGATGCATAGTCATGATAGAGGTATGACAAATACTTATTCTTCCTCTAACTTTCACACCATCATTTTAAACTTACTAACACAAAAAAATGTGCCTTGTAAATTATTTCAGTTGTTTTGTCAATGTGCGACCTCTTCGTTCCTGGAACGATCGTTATCATACCATGCATACAAGATTGGATCAATGATCTCATTATGAATGTGCATGCATTGATTAATCGTAGATTTGATGGCAGCTCAATAAGTGATTAGACCCTTCTTTTTGAGTTTATGAGTTTTTGTATAGGCAGGGGGAAATCCAAGTGTGGGTGGTAGCCCCCTATCAGCTGTCAGGGTACCCTTATACCCCCTTCGTCCCAACAGTCGTCCCCTAATCTCCTTTTCCCCTTTTGGAATTCTCCATCCCTTTTCCTCTTCTTTACATGTTTACCATATCAACCAAACTTCATTTCCTCTTCGACACATGTTGGATTCACTACTTCCCCGACCGAAGCCTCTTTCGCTCATATAACTTGACAACTACTCTTTCTCTTCAAGATCTGTTTGGTATATCGAGTAATTACCACAAATAGAAGTAGCTCAAGAACATTCTAAGTTGTTCCAATTTAGAATTATTGGGCTAGGTTCAGACCCTTTGTATAAGCCCATAGCATTGATAGATAAGTTTAGAGGAAATTACGCAGTTCACCCACAATATTATGCAATATTTCTTCCGTACGGTCAAGGTATATTTATTACAAATTCAATTTCCTATAATTGCTTATTTACAGTGTGACTTTTCTTATTCACGATTCCCTTTTTTTGAATACATGCGTTTGTTTCCGTTATTTTTCTCAAATTTTTAGTTTAATCGGCGTCATTTTTTTGGTTGGTTTGTTGTTGATTTGTTCTAGAACAAATGTTACAATGAACTGATACTAAACAAGTTCTAAACAAATCTTAAATAAGTCTTAAACAAAGTTGAATCTCTTGCAACTAGAATTAGTGAGTGAAAAACGTGTATGTGAATGGAGCTTATCTTCTCTATCCAAAGACACGTCAAAACCATTTTCAATGTTTTAGTTGCAGCTCAAAGTACTGACTCTATAAACAACACTCAACTTTTTTATCCTCTTTTTCTTTGACTTTTCCAAAGACACAGATTCACTATTTAAACCTTCAAATAAAATCCTAGAATAAACAAAGAAAAAAAAAAGTGGAATAAAGGATATACCTTTATCCTCTCTATTCTGCTTATTGATAGGCCTTTGTAAAATCAGTCAAACCACCTAGATCATTCTTCAGCCTTCAAAATTTGACATTCTTCATTAAATAAAGGAAAGAGAGGAAATTAGGGTTAGAAAGAAAGAAAGAAAGAGAAAGAGAGATCGAGATCAAGAGTGATCTGGTTTGATTTTGAAATTTGATCTTGTTCATTATATAAAAGGAAAAAAATTTGGGGTTAGATAGAAAGAAGGAAGAAAGAGATAGAAAGTGAAAGAAGAGAGATCGAGAGAGAACTTTTTTTTTATACTTGCTTGGATTGCTCTGTTTTTTGTGTTTTTGGTTATGTGAATCTGTAATACATGATAGTGGACTTGCTCTGGAGATTTTGGATTTTTTTTCTTAAAATATCTAACTTGGGCCACATGAATTCGTAATATATGTATCTGAGCTATGTGTATATATATTTGGCCCATAGTTTATGTATTTCTCTTAAACATTTACCTTATAGACTACTATCTATCTTGACTTGTTTGGTAACACTTGTAATTAGCATCTGAAATATAAAAGATGCTCCGCTAAAAAAAATTCAAAAGATGCTTTGTTGACTCTCAGTTTTGATAATTTAAACAAAACATGTGAAATAATTAAGTAATGCATGTTACAGCTGAAGCTAAGCACATAGCAGTATGATCAAAGCGTGTTATACTAGTTGCAAGTCACATTGATCATATTCAAGGTTTCCAGAAACATCACAAGTCACGTAATGTCGGATGCAAGTCACATTAACGAGGATCACTTAGGAAACATAATGATCTCGAATCACACAAGGCACGTTGCACATGATCCAAGTCACATTATGAGAATGTTGAACTTACTGGATTAATTGCACAAGCATACAAGTCACATTGTGAAGTATGCAATTCACATTATGCGGAAAATGAACTCTCTGGACTGACTGGACACACACACAAGTCACGTTGACGAAATGTGCTTCAGACCTAAAGTCACATTGCAAGGCAACATCACGTTTCAACATCTTGTAAGTCATGTTGATGAGTAAAGGCTTCACCTTTGAAGAAACACGTCTACGCACGTTGCAAAGGGTGCAAGTCACGTAGACGGGTATGATGTCAGCTTCTGACAAATAAACGTCTCTGGATTCAAATTTGAATATTCTCTGACACCTGGTACAATGTCATGTGAAGAATCAAAGGTGTAATCTTTGACGTTCGTCAACGCATATTGAAGCCTAAAGTTGCTAGTCTCAACGCACGATGAAAGATGATCAAGACACGTTGCAAGATGTGCAAGTCACGTTACATAAAGTGACATTTGAGGCAGTGGCATCTGAGTGGAATACAAGACACATTGCAAGCAGTGCAAGTTACGTTACAGTAAATGACATTTGAGGCAGTCACGTTTGAGTTGGATACAAGACATGCAGAAGAGAAACAAGTCACGTAGTATCTCAAAGGGACATTTACAACGAACATTCATATGATACTATGCACGTTATACCTGCTGATGTCATTAAAATCAGAGTTTCTTTTTCATATCTAAACAGAAAATTCAAGACCTGCAACGAAGAGCACTTATAAATAAAGGTCCTCACTTCAGAGGTAAAAAGAGAACTTTTTGAGAGTGTGCCCAAGCTTTGCTATTCAATTTCTCTACTTTCTCTCTCTAAGCTTTCTAAAGCTCTTATAATCCAACCAAGCTTTTAACTTGCTATTTGCTTTCTGAGTTGGTGTGAGATTACTCTCTTTAATATGGAAACAGTTTGTGATCAAGCTTTGGTATTAAAGCTTAAGGATAGTATAGGTTTGCTTGTTAGAGCCTTGAGAAAAAACAAGTGTTGGTTTTCTTGTTGAGCCTGCAAAAACAAGGTGTAAAGGTTTCTTGTTGATCCTGTAAAAACAAGTGTGTAAAGGTTTTCCTCCACCAGGAAGTGAGGAAGAGTCTTAGTGGATTTCAAATTCTCTAGTGAGCTACAGGAGTGGACGTAAGTCAAGGAGACTGAACCACTATAAATTAGATTTGTCATCTCTTCCCTTACTCTCTCTTATTTACTTGCTTTGCATTTCATTTGATTTACATTAGTGTGTGTTGGATTGAGCTATTGCTTTTGTTTTATAAAAGACTACAAAAGGTTTTCAGAATGTTTTAGTTTTTAGCAAGAAATCCAATTCATCCCCTTCTTGGATTGCCATATTGGGATTACATTTATGGTAAATGTGTGTCTGGCCAGACGCATATACTCTGTTTCTGACTAGTTTAGATTAGTGGTGGTGTCCACTTTAATTATACATTTATCTGTCTGTTTTTGGTCCCATATATATTTTTGATATATGATATATATTATGTATGTTTCTATCTGTTGTTTGATTTGGTTGCAAACTTGTTGAAAATGAATTTTGGAACTATTATTCTTTATTAGTGTGTATACGTACATATACACTTATATCTACTTATGGTATTTTTGAACTATTTTTAAAATGATTTTTGTGAGGCCTAAAGCCGATCTGGATTATTTTTTCCTCACTAAGGATTCTTACCCCTTTCTTTCTATTTCTTTTCCATTTTCCTTTATCTTATTTTCTCAAGTTCTCTCTTTTGGCCTTCGATGACCGTTCGACATCCTGTACGTAGTGAGGCGCTCCATTTGCTAGTGAGTGCCCTTTTGGACGGGCTCTGTTTATCTTTGTAGTAGAGCTCTAGATTGGGTTACTGTTGGATTTTTGGTCATATTTTGTCTTTTGGATTTATACTTATTCTCTATTATGTTTTTGTATTTATCTGATATTATGATTTTGTTTTTTATAACTTATTATATATACGTATGGTTTCAGTATAAAATATTCTATACATTGTAAATGGTTTGATAACTATTTAAATTGAATAAGTTGGGTAGAATGTCTGATCTCCGAGGTTAGATAACTATTTAAACGGTTCGCCTTGTACACCGGTTATTGCCCGATTTTGGGTCATGATACTTGTTTTTCGAAGGCTCAACAAGAAAACCGGTCACGACCTGAAAACGGATCACGACCGACGTACAAGACGAATCAAATTGGAGGTCCAGGCCATCCATAAAAGCCTCAGAGAATCAGATATTCTACCCATTTCATACACTTATTCAAACATTTATTAAACAATCACAAGTAAAAATATAAACATTTATATTTGAAAATACATATATAAGTATAGCAAAATGAAATCATAATATCAGGTAAGTATGAAGATATATAGATCGATAAACTAGTGCAACCAAAATACAAAATGTAAATCCAATAACCCAACAACGATCCAGTGTAGAACTCTACTGCAAAATATACAGAGCTCAATCAAAAGGGCATCACTACCAAAAGGAATGCCTTACTGAGTATCAGGATGTCAGACAATTGTTGAATGTCAAAAGTATACCTGAAAAATATTAAGGGGAGAGGGTGAGAAATCTCAGTGAGGGACGACACTCTAAATCGCCTTTGGGACATCACATAGACTGTTTTGAAAATAGTTTCAAAATACCACACACATATGTACTCCTATATAATATAATATACACTCAACATACATAATAATTTTCTGAAAACGTTTCTCAAAACGTTCATATCCACAGTAGACAACATACAAGCAAACAATATTATTTGTATCAGAAATATATTTATATAGCAGATTCAGATAATAGGACTAGAAACAGACGGAATAAATAATGTGGATTGAGTCACCAGACAGAGAAATTACGTGTGTCTGGCCAGATACACGCTCACTGTATCACCCTGGTAACTAGGACCTGGATAGAACATTGGTATACCAAAGGCTATGTACCCCGTAGCTAGGTGTCCCATATCAAAATATTAAAAAATTCAAATAATAATAACAAACGAGCATGCAGATCAGAAATTAATTTTATAGAAAAAAAAATATATATATAGACATTCGATATCAGAAACATAGTGTGAATTATTAATAATCACATAAATCAGATTATTAATTAGTCGAATAATTATTAGTCAGATTACAGATTATATCCAAGCACAACAAAAATTATACAGAGTTAAAAACACAGTCTATGTGTCTGAAGCTATAATTGCACTCACCTGGTGTCCAACACTACTAATCCAGTCAAGCACCACTAGTTGGTGGATGATCTCAATGGAAGGAATGGGAAGCTAATACAAATATATCAGAGAGATGCCAAAATGTGGTACTGATACTATGACAGTACTAAATGTATGAAATGCAAATGCAAATACTCATTTGATGTCGAAAAAACTATTTCGATTGAAGATCTAATGCTATAATATTGAAAATCGAACTCTAAATAAAATTACATTTTGGCCCTCCACTTTTGTAAAATTACATTGTAGTCCCCAAAGTTATGGAAAATTATAGATTAGTCCCCAAACTTTTCAAAATTTACAAACCAGTTCTCACAGCATTTCAAAATTATAAATCAGTCTTCAACTATCCAGGATTTCAAATTAAACCCTAAATATGTAAAACATTGAGTCTAGTCCTCCAATTATTCAGAATCCTAAAAATCACGCTTTTGATCCCTATTGTTGTAAAATACCAAAATAGATCCCTATAGTACTTTTCTTAGTCTTATTTCAACTGAACAGTTAATGTTCTATTTAACATATCTAAAGTTACTGAATCTCAAATAACGTAATACTAATTTTATCTGAAATTAGATATCTTAAGCGTTCTATTCATATAAAGTATGAAACCTTAAATTGGTATTATTTATAGTGAATTTTCAAAGTCAGGCCAATTGTTATTATGTTTCTTCTTCAGGACAAATTGAGCATCATTTAGTATTTTAATCATAGTTAATTCATTTAAGCACCAAATTCAGCTATGTAAAATTATTCCAAAACTAGAAACATATAGCTTTTCAAGGCTACAAATAAATTTGTCTAATATTGTCTACAAAATGTGCAGTAAATTTAAAAATTCATATCATAGTATAGAACTAGACAGACAGACCTTGCTTTAGTGTTTTGTTCATGGTTTCATTTATAAAAATCCAAATCAAGAAGAGTTTATTGTTTTAGAAAATATATTCATATATATTTGTTTCTAAAAAAATATTAAAACCTAAATCATAA
>CAODLS011406464.1:0-11030 GCA_948243855.1 Flueggea neowawraea | reverse complement strand
GTAAATAATGACTGTTTGTATTCACTTTCAAAGTCCATTTAACTTAGGAGAATCCATGTTGGTCATCTCAATTATTTAGACAAATTCAATAATTGGACAATATATTCAACATATAAAATATTGCATAAAATTAAGGCAAATTAACACAATAATAAGCCAAAATAATAAATGAAATCATCTTCTTTTATTAAACCAACATACAATCTAAACAATTTATCTCAATGTTAATATAAAATACATTAACATTGAACAATATTAACACACAAATAATGCTAATATCTCTAAAGAATAATACTACATAAATATAGTATTAAATTTATGTCTGCCAATTAGATACACAATAGACCTTTTCCAAAGTATTAAAATAGAATTCATAAGTAGTTGTGCCAACTTATCAAAAATTCTATAAATCATACAACCTTAAAGTGGATCTCCCAATTCTCACGATTTCTCTTTTTGTAATCATGGTGATATTGGACATACCAATTTTAAAACGTTCTTAACTCACTAGAATCTCTAAGTGTCTTTCCTCAACACTTAGGGAATAATGTTTCCATGAAAGTCTAGTATAGACCAATAGTTTAACCAATACCGGTGATGAGTATCATAATCTTTTATGAAGTAAGTGAACATTCATCACCGTTGTACACTTAATAAATAATCAAATCTCCTTTACGACCATCATCGTCCCAAAATACTCTTTTTGGGAGTCATGCAAATTCTTCCTTAATTTGTACTATGTTCAATGCAAAGTGGTTTTACCTCATTAGTATATTTATAATAAATTATAAATAAAATGGGTATATACGTATTCACATATTTTTTAAATAATTGAAATCTAAATTCAATTATCTAAATAAGAACCACATTTGCATGTTTTAAAAATAATAATTTTGAAAACTAATTTTCAAAATAATTCTTGGCAGAAAAATACAATTTCTCACAATTTTTTAGCACTATTTATACACCAATAAATTAGGAAAAATAATACAAAAACTCAAAAAAATTATGAAAAATATATCAAAAATTTCAGAAAAAATCAAAAATAATTCTGTAAAAAAAAACACGAACAATGGTGGTCGGTACACGTGTCATGCGCCGACACGCGCCTCCCAGTTCACTCCCACTAGCGTCCATGCACTACACGCCTGGCTGCACGGTGCTGTCACATGTCACAATCGCATGGTGACACATGTCGATAAAACACGTGTCAAAATCTGAATCGTCCATATGTCGCTTTCTAAATGGTCCAAGTCGACCGATACGCACGCCACGTGTCACGATAATGTGTCCGACAAATGACAACTATGCCACGTGTCACAATATCAATGTTTAAACGTGATGACGTGTCGGTCCAGTCAGCATGCCACGTGTTGCATCCAGTGAATCCACGTGGCACATACATATATCGCCATGTGTAGGAGTAACATGCTGTCACGTGTTGACACCATATACATCCACGCGTCGACATTGCAGGAGGCCCTTGTCGTGACTGCACAAAGACACGTGTCGATATATAATTCGTTCACGTTTTGTGCAGTCGACTTAGATCGTTTGACCATGTGCCATGTGGCACAATGCGATTGGTTCGTGTGTCTTTTTCAGATCCTTCTTGATCCTTCTACAGTTGTCACGTGTCACAATCCGAGTGATATGTTTTCAACCAATAGAAACATGCCACGTCACCGTTTCAGATCAGATGAATAAATTCATTTGTGTTGCCTCACTCAGTATTTTTCGATTGAATTTTCGTCTATTTAACGACCTTCCGGATGGAATTTTACAACGAAGTTTTAGCAGGTAACGTTTTCAATGTTGCTGATCTCAAATCTTTTGTTGGAATTTCAAATTTCAGAATTCGACTTTGGACGAACTTGAACAAAAAATGACGTTTGAGACTGAAAGTCGAATACCAAAAAATCACAGTATGCATCCTAGACAGAGACCAACAATATTTTCGAAACATATTCAAAAAACTCGTGTTGACTCTGATACCAATGAAGGAATCATATGTCGTTTAACTAATAAACAATATAATAAATAGGTTCGACTTACTAACATCGATTCTAGCGGAAGTTTGCAGCGGAACATGACCAGTTCTATGTTGGACTTGCCAGCAAACCACGGTTGAAATGTCAACGGGAGTGCTTGGCTGTTTCGCAGTCTAGATGCCACTCGTGATCTGTGCAACACTCGGGACAAGAGACCGAACATCTCTCTCTCTCCTGATTGAGAACGCTCTCTCTCTCTCTTTGTGTGTTGAAGTTAATGTGTTCCTGGAAGAAGAAGCATTTTTTTTCTTATATAAGCCACCAAATGGGCTTGTGGGCTTTATGAGTCCATTTCATTCTCAACTCAATTAGGTTTGTCAATTAGTCTCGGTTCACGTCCTAGTTTACACCTTGACTAACCGAGTTTAGTTCTTCTCAATTGGACTTTCCAATTGGTCTCGGCCCACGGTCTTGGTTCACACATTGACCGACCCAGTTCGGTTCATCCGTCATAGGCGAACCGTATTTTCCAAAAATTAATTTACGATATGTGAATTTTAATGCCAATGTTCGATCAAGTTAAAAAAAAGATCTAAAATTTTATTTAAAAAAATAGTTAACGTTTTTAGATACAAATATTATTTTTACGATAAGAAAAAGATGCAACCTATCAACATTAAACCAACGCATTAATTTCTCATGCCAATTATATTTAATTCAGTACACGATTTTGTGTGTGGTCAAAACTACTTTAAATTGAGGATTTTGACAGTGGCACTATCCAAGGGATTGTCTTGATGCACACATAGGTGTAATCCACGTTGAGGAATTAAAAACCAATTTGTGATTTTGGCTTTCACATCTGTCTCTCCAAAACTTTGTCTTCGTTTCCTTCAAGCTGTCGGGAGACCTTTCAAACATAAATTGTATTATATGTTGATGTTTTAAACGGGTTTAAAATTTTAAAATTCAAATAAGTTGTATCTTATTTATTCACTAATTATCAATAAATAAAAACATTTCAAAATAATCGAATATGTAAAGATCATTTTGTTGGTTGTGGCAACACATTTTAGTTCAATGTATCAAATTTTCATATTTTTATTTATATTCTCTATATAAAGTCAAATTATACATTCGGAAAAAAAGGTCAAATTATTCATTGGGCAAGATAAAGTCAAATTTTACCATTAACTTTATATAATTTAATACTATTAGAATCATCTCTAATACCTTGAATCGAGAGTTAGATTTAGAATAAAAAGCAAATAAACAAGTCCAAACTTTCAAACTAATAAGAAGAAAAAAGTTGGAAATCTAATATACGGTGCCCCAACAAAAATGGACGAACGGTGACATAATAATTAAACATGTATTTAAAACCACACTTCCATTAATGAAACAACAAAGACGAACCCATATCACATTCGGCTACACACTTTTATGATTCCATCACATAAGTTCCAACGCTTCCCTCCACAAATTTTCCCAATTTGAATCTTTTTCCCACAATAAGAACCAAATACTTTTTGTCAAACACATGAAAAGCATAATTAAAACCCGTCTAAAGCCACCCAAATCTTCCCAAAAAGTTATGTCTCCGAAGCAAATGCAAGAACTCTCAAGGCACCATACAACCCAAATGGGTGAAATTGAAATGACATAAATAATGAGCTAAGTCGAGAAAGAAAAGTACCTAGAAAGATCCGTGGGGTGAGTTACATGCTATGTAAGATCTGCAAAGAGAACGTAGTTAGGGAGACATGAAAATGACTAGTAGTGAATACGATGGGTTCAGTGGTCTGATAGAATGGTCAATTTCTGGTGTGGAAATTAGATGGGACTCTAAATGCGTTTGTCTTCATTCTCACTATTCAGCCCTCCCAGGCCAGAGTTAACCAGCTCCCTCATCTCTGAGGACCTAACTTCATTTATGCCCAACACCCCCCAACCCACCCCAACGCACCCCACCCTTGCACAGAAACTTGGTACAGAGAAATGACGTGTGTTCAGCTTGGAAGAGCAGAGATGACCCTATTTGCTATTTTTATGGAAATTTCATTCCGTCCTCACAATATGGCCCTCACTATGTGGCAAAGCACTTTCTGAAAAGTAATTACATATCATGTACTCTCTAAGCTATATTTGGGGATCTATTTGACTGTCTGCTAGTTAAGTCGGCAAATTGGACCCGACTTCACCATTTAGGAAAGCACATTTTAGATCTAGAACAGAACAATAATGGGTAGTCCTAGAGTATTCTTAGTTTAAACAAGATATTACCTAGGTTTCCTCAAATTTCCCAACGACAATCTGTGAATGGTACAAATCGCTATTCATGAAATGCCATCCTCTCACGACACGAGCTAGAAGAAAGATGTAACATGAGAAATGGATTCAGATCCAAATCAAATCTCGCATGGAGAAAAGGACAGGTTGTAAGTTAACCGTCTACACTATGAGAGGCCAATTTCCACAACTGCCCTGATTTACTAACGGCAAAGAAAGAAAAATAGTAAAAAAGCATTCCCAGAGCGATTTAATAAATAAAATATGTTATTATCTGCTTTGTTCACACATATTATTACACAAGTATGAAGCCTCAGAAGGAACTATGGTCTTATTCTCGAAGTATATAAGGTACAAGCAGCAAAGAAAAATCTAATAAACAGAAAAATAGACTAATCCGTTACAGTCCGATAATGACGTCTTTAATGAGAAGATCCAACCCTATCGCGGGGAATCAAGCGCAGTTCAGAACCATGCTTGAGAAAGACATTGCCTTCACATCCGAAATCATGAGAAAACAAAAGTCAGAATTCTTTGTTTAAAATTAAAACGATACAAAATTTTAAGAAATAAAGTTTGACCAATAAAAGTTTTGGACCATTATATGAACTCATTGCAAAGTCTAATTTTAGTTCCTTCTCCAAACAAACACCAAAGAATGACATAATATCAAAACCATCAGATCAGATGCAACTCATGACGATGCTTTCCCACAAAGAAATGATAAGGAATAGCAAATGAAATTATGAACACAGAATAATGCAATGATTAAAACAAGTGGATCCAGTAAAAAGAACCATAATTGGGAAACAAAAGCCAAAAAAACATGGCGATACAAACTCTGCAAAGTCCTGTTGATTAAAAAAGGGGCTAACATACTTTCTGTTTTCACAAAAAACGTGAAAAGAAAAACCTGAAAGGTTTCTATAATCATCATACTTACAAGAATTTTTATTATGAAATAATCAGCATGAATCTTAATATCCAGAACTTCATAAGAGAAAACTACTGTAAATTATTGTTGCAATAACAATTCAGGCAGCAATGTGCGACAGTAGAAAGTTTTGACAACTACCAAAAAGCAAAACAATTAAAAGAAACAAAAAACGATGCAGTAAATCAGCATAAGTAGAGCTTTGCATACCTGCACTTTGTTGAGGATTAATTCCTACACCATCTGGAAACACAAATCAATAAAAGAGTATTAATGTAAGAAACACTGATATTTCAAATTCAAGAAAGTACATTATTAGTTATATCATAACCAGATATTTATCAGTCAGAAATGCAATGCAGTCAGTTTCCTTTTCGTTGCTGGCTATTTTGTCATCAACATGACTAACAATTCCAACAAAGTTTTTAAACGTTTGTCCCATACAAGGGCAACCATATTCTACAAGCAGCTTGCTAGATGAAAACACAACAGCTTTCCCCTCTGAGAAACCTCCTTCAAAAGTTCAAAAGTTTTAAGAATTTAAACTAAAAAATAAATTAAAATAAACAGAATTTGAACTCCACGGGAAGAAACCTCAAAAGAATTTGACAAGAACTTTGTGTTTAAATCCAGAAAAAGCCAACATATCCACGCAAAATGATATCCCGGGGTAAATTTGTAGACTTAGAAACCGATTCCAACTTCAACAGCCACAATGTCACATTGATTTCCCTAGTTATGAAACCCCTCACAGGAACATTTAAAGTCCCAATTCTCATAATCTCATCGCTTCTTAGAACAAACAACAATACTCGAAAATTTCCAGCAACGAAAATTACAAAATTCCACACTTAACGTACAGCTATGAACCACATATTAAAAAGAGCGCCGAAACCCTAGATCATCAACCACTCAAGTAAACCAGAGAAAAAAAGAAAATAACAAAGCGAATTACCGTTTGTGATGATGGCGCTGGTCTGAGGAGGAACTTTGAATTCCTCGGCGGCAAATTTCAGCACCGCGGTGAACGGAGCCGCTTCCGGAACGCTAAACCTGAGAGTCAATCACGCAAAATCTGGAATTTCAATTCGATGCAGAAAAAAACCTATCGGTACAGGTGACGAAGATTAAAATGATTATTGCTTACACTTTGAAGGGAAGCTTTGGATCGGAAGTGAGAGTTACTTTGAAGGAGACTTTTCCTCCACCGCCAGTCGCCATGTTTCAGGTGTTTTACTTGTGTCTCACCAATTCCCTCTGGGAATCTTCACTGTTAACTATTTATACGGGTATGTGTTTGTTTCCTTCATGTTGCGTGTCATCGACGCAGCAAATTATGGTCCTTTGATGGGTTGGGTTCAAATGCGACTCCATTGCTTTGTTTTGGGCTTTTTTGCTTGGGCATCTTGTATGGTATCTTTTTATAGATATAGGAAATTATCTTAGAATATAAAATTTCATCTTTATGCCCAAAATTATACTTTTTATAATGATGAACCCTTCATTTTTTATACGATGAACTGAAAACCGCTGAAACCAAAACAAAAAAAAAAACATAAAAAACTGAAAACAACCAAAAAATAACCCCAACTGACCTATATTTCTAATCTTGACATTTCGAGAGATTTTTTTGGGGAAATCACATTTTTATATCAAAACAAAACATTGCTTTTGAAATTTTTTTATAAAAATATCAATTTTGAAAAATTTCAAAAAAACAGAATACTTTTGGAAAATAGCACATTCATGAGAAATAACAATATTTTCGCAAAAAGAAGAACTAGTAAACCGGGACACAATAACACGTCCAAATCTGCGGTGCTAAGAGCGGGGCTCTTTGTGGGAGCGTTACTCAACTCACAGCTGAGGGCATCAAGCACGGCGTCGTTGCTGACAATTGACGGCACCACGTGTCAGTGAAGGCAGATTGAGATTTGTGTGTGTAAATGGACACTAATGTCCTGTTAAAGTCAAACAACATTCTTCAGACTAAGGGTAGTTTCATGAATGAAAAATGGCGGTCCTAAGGTGGGATCTGGCGAAAGTGGATAGAGCGCATGTCTCGAAGAGATTCCGGCTCTCTTTTGTGCGCTTTTCCGAAATTCTTGTCCCTCTCACTTGACTTCTCCTTATCATTTCCACTTCTTCTCTCACTCCTTTTCTGCTTACATATGCTCTAACTATTTCCACACAATGTTACGTTTTCTTGGAATCCAAATATATTCAAGGTATAGTAGATTATAGAAAAATATCATCACTTTCCTCTATTAGAAAGTTCACTGTAATGTTTTTTACGATATATTTTTCATTGGTTTATTTTTTATTTTTTGACTATGGTGATTCTCTTCATGGTGTGTCATCTAGCATTTTTGCATGTTCAATCGATATATCGAAAATAAATACCTGTGACTTTTCTTAAATATCAAAAAATAAAAATTGTACTTCCTCAAGTCCATTTTAATTGTCCTTTAAGGTTTATGCACATGGAATAAGAAAACAATTAATATATCTTAATTTTATACTAAATTGACTTTTATACTCTTTTACTCAAGAACCCAAAAATAGTAAATGCATTTTTGAGAAATATGGGAGTTGATGTTAAATATAAGTATAAAAAAATAATTAATGCTTTCTTAAAAACATAAAATGACACTTGTTTTTTTTTTTGTTAAACAAAACTTATAATAGACCGTAAAGAGTAATTAATAAGTTAATAAATTGAATAATTGTGAGGATTTTTAGGTAAAAAAACTTAAAATATTACTCTATCCTTTTCACAATGAATGTTTTTAAGATTTTGACACATATTATTAAGAAAGTGATTAAACTACATTAATTATAATGATAATTTACTAGATTAATCATATGTATTTTAGTAAAACAAATTAGATTTGGTTATTTAATTTCTATATAAATCTTATTTAAGAGAAGGACAAATATAAAACAAAAAATAAAAAAATTGTTTTAGAAAATGTCATTTATTTTGATAAAATATATTTTTTTAAGAGCAAAATATAATTTTTTTTTTAAATCATTCTTTGTGAAAATGAAAGAGTAATATTTTGGAATAAATTGTCGAAATTAGTTATTAGATGATGTGAGCTGATGTTTAAAGACAGAATAATAAGTTTTAAAAAGTGAGAGAAACTTTAAATTTAGTTGTGAAGATCCAATCATCAATGCCCAGAGGAAACAAGAAGTTGTAGTTCCAACCCTGTTAAAGCAACGTTGTTGCTGCCGTTGGGTTTTGGGTAGTTTTAAAATTTGGTCCAATAATTTGGCCTAATACATTTGAACCCCTGAACTTGGTCTCATTGTACAATTTTTCTCTTAAATTTTGTGCACATTTACAGACCCTTGAACTTGTTAAAATAAAGTCACATAATTCCCTAAACTTTTCAAACAACATCACATGACCCCAAACGTAATGACATGACAATGTCATTTCGTCTAAGATATATTAAGCCATGTCATTGCTTTTGAGGTTATGCGACATCGTTTGGTAAGTTTAGAAAGTTATGTGACGTCGCTTTGGCAAGGGGATCCGTAACGCGGGGAAAATTGTAGAATGAACTCAACTTCATGGGGTACACATGGATTAAGCCAATAAGTTTTGAGTAACTGAAAATGATTGAAGGCGCAACTACGTGGTCACATTCAGCAATGGCGAGGCAACTTCACGGTTGAAAAGCTGAAGCAGATGGTTCTTACCAATCCTTCTCCAGTATCTAAATTTTTAAGTAAAGATTAAGAAAAGTGGACAAAATCAATGTTAATTTGCAAGATTAGTGGGTTGAGTTGGAGTAATTACTTAATTTTTTTTGTAATTTATTAAAAGTTAGAATCGAAGAGTAAGGAAATGACATTGAGAATTGGAAAGGAAAACAAATAAGACAGATCAACAAACTTCCAAAAGAACAAAAACAGAAATCTCAGTTGAGAGGTAAAAAAAAAAAAGAGCAGTGTCCCAAAAGATTTCAAGAATATGCACCTAGGAGGTGGCGATCAAGCAGAGCATAAAAGTCCAGAGAAAATTATGGAGTCCTGGGGCTTGGTTGGGACGCAATGGCCTACACAAAACAAGCACAGTGGCCGATGCGGCTCAGGCTCAGCTGGCCTGGTTACTAATTAGTTTCCTCCTTCCTTAACTTAAAAGTCACTAACTAAACTGTTTAATATCTTTATTGCATTGAAATAGGTCATTGTCTTGCTCGTCGTACATGCCATCACCGTCTGTAGTGTGTCTGTAGTGTACCTGGTATGGCTTGGTCTCTCCTCTGTTGTTTTCATCAGTCTCATGATTGACCATGTTGTTAGTATGTGTTAATTCAACTAACCTTATAGAATCTCATAATGAATCCCAAAAATAAACAACAGCGGTAACGAAGCTCTTAATTAGCGCGCGAAATTAAATTAATTAAAAGTTTTAATTACACATAGACTACCTCTCTCCCATTACCACACATAAATCAAAGCCAATCTCTCTCTCTCTCTCTCTCTCCCCACCCCCCCTTTTAACACATTGTAACTCTCTCTCTCTTTTACTTTACTCACAGTGCATGGCTATCAACACTGCCGTGAAGTCCAAGTCCGTCGCAGCCCCCAGTGGAGGCGGAGGAAGTGACGGGAGCGGCGGCGACAGCAACTCTCCCAGCCCGCCTCCCTCGCCGCGTCGCAACTCCATTTCTCAATGCCGGCGTCGGCCTTTGCGCTCCAAGTCCTTCCAGTCTCATTTACGGCGAGAGAGCCTCACTGCCGGGATATTTCTCCGGTGTAACTTCCGGTACCTGGTTGTCTTGCCTCTTCTGTACATCTCTGGCTTGATCATGTGCGTGGGTCCCTTCTCGGCTCTCCTCGGCCGGTCTACTGTTCCCGGTTCGGTTTACAGGAGCCATGGATTGTTTGAGAAGCTTTGGCCAGATATTGCTTCTGACAACTCCACTTCACTTCAGGTCTCTCTCTCTGTTTTTTTTCTTTGAAATACACTTCAATGAGAGGGAGAAAGAAAAAGAAGTTACCTAGAGTGAGTTTTGTGGGCTTCTCTATGTGGGATTTTGTCATGGTCGTGGATGAGAGATGATGACGAATTGATGATGATGACGTGGCATTTTTTTTTGGTAACAGTTGTCTTCAGTGTGGAAATACAAAAGGAGGTCTAAAGTACAGAGACCGTGCCCGAATTCAAATGCTAGATATCGTTTTGGCATTGATCAAGGTAGAGTGGTTTCTTGCTGAGATGGGTTTCGTTAATGGCATTAAATTGTAATTTTGCAATTGTAATTTCTTGTTTTAACTTGTGGAACTTGTGAATAATGTTTGTCCTTTAAACCCCTCACAGTCAGCGAAATACGATATGAAATATTTTTAGTTATGTTTCTTCTTGGCTAATTGATGGTGGCCAGACTTTTGTTGAGTCAGAACTGATATTTTGCAAACTGCCTTTGATATTACAGAATCGTCTGTGCCTAGTGGTTACTTAGTTGTTGACGCAAATGGTGGTCTTAACCAGCAGCGATCCGAGGTATGTTGTTGTTTAGAATCATTGATCAGCTATTGCTCTTGTTATATAATTTTGACAAATTCAGAATGTTAATGATTTCAGATGCACATGTAAAGAGATTGACTCTTACATTGTTCTGGGTGTTTGCTTTGTGGTATAGATCTGCAATGCTGTCGCTGTTGCTGGACTTTTGAATGCAGTGCTAGTCATCCCTCATTTTGAATTCAATAGTGTCTGGAGGGATCCAAGGTGAGAAGCTATATTACACCACTTCATGCTTTTGATTGACTTGACAGGGGTATTTGAATTAGAAACT
>CAODLS011406352.1:0-27510 GCA_948243855.1 Flueggea neowawraea | reverse complement strand
AGAGAGATACTTTTCACAATTCTTGGGCATAAAATTAATCCCTTCATCTCTCTTCACATATACCCTCCTTTGTAACAGAATTCTCTAAGCTCCTCTGCTTTTCTCGCTCGATCCAATAACAGAAATGAAAGAGAAAGACACTGAATTGAAATTAGAATATAAGGAAGAAAGAAAGAAATGATTTATGCAATTGGTTCCTTCAAAATGAACTTCATGATAACCAAGGGAATGAAACGTGTTGTATCACTTAAGTTGTTGCCAGTGTCGATACGTCGTCGTTTTCTGTCTGCATCATTTACCCAGCAACATCGCATCAGTCTAGACTTCACATTGTTGGAGAATAATTATAAACTGATATCTGTTCCTATTATGCAGGTACTAAATTTAATTTTATTTCAATCTAACAGCTGATATATGAGTTAACATTAGGGCCATGACTCCAAGGAAAGAGTTTGGCTCACAAGTAAGATTAGGCAATGTAGTAGGGAAAAAGAGAGTTAATGGCTAGAAGATGGAGCAAGCTAAGAATGTTTTTTTTTTTCTTTTGATCAGTTGGTTTGATGTAAAATTATCCGGATAGTGCTTCTATTTGTAATGTACTCACATATGGGACTAATCAATTCTTACATACCCTATCTCTACTGAAAATATTTAGTTCACTTGTCACCAAGAATATATATGATATGCATCAAGTGTTATCCTGCCAAATAACAAGCTATCTTTAGCATTGAATTATAATCTCATGGAATGCAATTATAATTCTTGATTCGATTGTAGTTATAGGGATTTTTATTCCTTTTTTATTTACAGTTCTTTTTTTTTCCTGGGTTTCAAACATATAAAGGATTATATAAAGGAACAGTATTGAATATTTGATAGTGTCAACATTTGCAATCAAAATGTATGTTCACTGAACTAAGGCTATAAATGAGTTGAGTTGTTAGAGAGCCGCTCAGCATTTGGCTCAATAAAAGCTCGTTTGTGACTAGCTTGAACAAAATTTTATGTTCGAATTAATAAACGAGCTGAGCTTGAACACCCAAAAGCTCACGAACATGTTTGTTTGTGTGTTCATGAATATGCTCGTGAACAAAGCTCGTATGTATGCTCGTTTATATGTATGTATGTATGTATGTATGTATGTATGCATGCATGCATGTATGTATGTATGTATGTATGTATGTATGTATGTATGTATGTGTTAAACTAAATTAAGAAAAGTATACTTATATTTGGAATAGTATTTAATATTTGGCTCATATCAACAAAAGTGTAAGTTTGCACTAATTGACTGTGTCTATAAAAGTACAAGTATGTTCATAAGTGATCTACTATTGGGTTGAACTTGTGAAATAAATTAAAATTTCTAATATTTCTTGGTTCGACTACATACTCAAGATTAGCTTATTGACCTAACCTAAACTTGATTGTATCTTTTTAGATTTTTTGTCAAGTTTGAATGAGCAAAGCTCGTTTACGATTTTATTTGAGCATTTGTTGAGCTGAGCTCGAAAAGCTCACAAGCAAGCTTAGGAACTCGCAAGCCTTGTGACGAACCAAGCTTGAACATGATTTTGAGCTCGAGAAAGGGCTCAAGTTCAAAATTAAGCTGGAAAGAATTTTAGTTAAGCATAACTTGAACACTCTAAAGCTCAGCTTGGCTCGGCTCGATTACACCCTTCACTCAACTCAAATTGAGCCATAGAAGCGGCGAGAATACTCAAGTTTTACCCGCAGCATTAGAAATGAAATGGCGTAAGTAATTAAGTTACTTGAGAAAACTCTGCAACTCTTTCTTTGTCCGAGGTGGTTCTGCGCCTATTAGAGCCTTGACTTTATTCTAGTCTATTTGATTACTCGATTATGGACCAAAAAGCCTAAGAAATTACTCGCAGATACCTCGAATGCACACTTCAAAGGATTTAGTTTTAAAATGCTCGGATTAAATCATCGAGATGTGCCTCTTGAGTTCGAGATTTGACAACTATATCATCAATATATACTTCGATGACTTGGCCAATCAAATCACGAAAGATGGCATTCATGGCTCGTTGATAAGTTGCCCCCTGTATTTTTCAACCCGAATGGCGTTACCACCCATTCATAAGTTCCCAATACATCAGGGCAACAAAAAGCTATCTTATAAACATCTTCCTCGGCCATGTATATTTGGTTGTACCCGAATACCCATCCATAAAGGAAAAGTATGAAATCAGACGGTGTTGTTAATTAACATAGTAGCCACTGGCATCGGATGTTCATATTTCGGGGTACTTCAGTTAATCGCTGATTCAACAAAAACGATGGGCAGTTGAGCTTTCAACGTTAGTTCAAGTATATTTCAATGCAACAAAAAAAAATGGACCGTTACCCCTTTTTGTTATTTCTTTCCTTTTATTTCCATTTTCAAAATTTAATTATTTGTATTATTTACTTCAAGTATATTTCAATTAAATTATTAATTATATTTCTTAAATTTTCACTTGTATTTTTTTATTTAGGGGGAATCACTATTTCGTCTTTGTGTTATAGCGTATTAGCCATTTTCATCACCCAGTTTTGAAAAGCCTTCTATTTCATCCCTCTGATCTAACACCGTTAAATTATAGTAACAAAAAAATACAAAAAGACCTAAATAGCCCTCACTCATATCCTGTCTCAATCTCTTCTGCGCGCTCTCTCTCTCTCTCTCTCTTTATCTTTCTCTTTCTCTCTTTTCCCCTCTCTCTCCCCCTCCCCCATCTGCTTGTCTTCTGTTATCGCCCATAACCACCACCATCGTTATGCCAACCACCGTCAAAACCACCACACTGACCGTCGTTCCATCTCTCTCATCTGTCTATTTAAAATAACCACCTAGAAACCTCTCTTTCTCCTCCAACAATCCAAAACTCATTTTCACACACAAACCTCTCAAAGCCTAAAAAAAAAAGAACCAAAAAGGCTTTCATGCATCCTCCACACTGCCGAATCAACCACCACCAACACATTTTCTCCACCAACAGCCACCAAAGCACGAATCAAGGGCATCAATGCAAGAATCAAAATGGAAGCCTTATTCCTACAAAATCAAGAGCATCAATGCAAGAATCAAAACCCAAACACCTTACGCGTGGAACTTTGGTTCCTCTAAATGGAACCCATTCACTGTCGGTATTGAACTGGTGACAGAGACAGAGAATGTGGTGGTGGCAATGTCGGATTACAGTTGGATTCGGATTCTAGGGTGAGGTGACGAAAATTCATAGTGGTGGTGAGAGAGGAGGAGGTGACGAGTATTTTTTTCCTCCTCTTTCTACTCTGCTTCTTGATCAGATTTGGGAAAATTGGGGGAAAACAATACCGTGGTTTTCTTGAGAGAGAGAGAGAGAGAGTTGTGGAGTGGTAGGTCTAGTTAAACATAAGAAAAAGAGAGGCAAGAACTGTGGCACACAGAGAGACGAGAATTGAAAGAGATGACGTTGGTGGTATGGTTTAGGTTCATTGAGACAGAAATGTGAGAGAGGAAGGAGAAAGGAAAGAGAGGAGAGACTAGAAGAAAAATTCATTCAGCTTCGTTCCACCGCTTCAGGTAATGGTTAGTTGAAAAAAGGAAAAAAAATCAGTTTTAGATGGTTTGTTTTTTTATGAATGTGTTGGATTTTCATTTTTTTTAGCGTGTTGGATTTTCAGTTTGAGATCTATAATGTGAATGCAGATTATGGAAGTGGGGCAAAGAGAGTTGCGGGTGTGACATCTAGTGGGACTACTATTCCATTGGAGCAACGATGTGTTCGATGCATTGATAATTTCAGTTCTAGCCATAGAGGAGTTGCATCCATTAAGTAATCTTTTTTTTTTGAAAAAATAATTTTCAAGTCTCTCAGGTATACCCTAATTAGTAGGTAGGTCCTCGTGGTTTTTGAATGTAGCATACACGTCCCTCAAAGTTGATTTTGACTAACAGAGTTAACGGAATTGAAACTTTACAAAATTGCCATCCCTTAAAGTCAAAGACCACACATCCGTAACAATTAGATTTCTCTCTCCCCCCTTCTCTCTCATCAGATCTCTTTCCCCTATTCTTTTCCTCTCTCACTACTACACCTCACGCCAACGAACCTCATTCTTTTCCAATCATCAGTCCCAAATCATATCGTGGCAATCTCTCTCTCTCTCTCTCTCTCTCTCTCTCTCTTTCTCCCTCCCTCCTTCTCATTCATTGAAAAAAACTGTTGCTTTTCCAACAAACCACCAAAGCAAATAGATCTCGACCTTCCACCACTTTTCTCAACTCTCCACTATGATGATGACACCTCCATCGGACTTATGCTTCAAGTTAGTACAAAACCACTTAGCTCATAATGTTAAGGAATAAGAGGAAGAAAGTATGGCTGTAAAGATCTCGTGGAGTTCTTGACGAAAATGGGATCTGATTTGGGAAATTGACGAGAAAGAAAGGGATGTCTCTGATGAGTCTAGCTGTCATTTGACTGGGGTTAGGGTTTTCGTTAGGAATTTTTGTGGGTTTTCCCTTGGAGGATGCAAAGTGTAGATCTGGCTTGGAGGATGGACGAGAAAGAAAGGGTTCTTTAGGGTTGTGGCGCCTGATTTATTGTTGGATAAAATTGGTTTGTTGCTAGTAATTGTAGTGGTCTGCGACTTGGTTTTCTTATCTGCTGTGAATCCTTTAACGACATGTAAACCCCCATGATGACCTTATTTTTAAAGAATGGTTGGCATTTCCTTTTGAATTTTGTGGCTTTGGTGGTTGATTCTAATTAGAGGAGAAAGAATGATATGGTGGTGGTGGTGGTGGGTCGGTTTTTGTGGATGATTATGTGGTTGATAAGAACGAGGGTATGGGTTTGGAAAACACGACATATCTAGTTTTAGGCAGGTGAAGAATGAGGCAGATCTAGTTCTGGGTTCTTGATTTTTTTTTATGTTGCAATGTTGTTGTTCTTAATGTGTTTGTAGGTTCTCTGTGATTGGGGGTGAAGAATCAATCTAGAATTTGACAAAAAGTGAAGGAAATCTTACTGTTTTGGCACCTTGCTTTTGCTTGAATGTTTGATTTGGGTTTACTAGCTTGAATTTTGCGAGTTTGTTTTGATTTTTTTGGTTCAGTTTATAAGGAATGATGGGTTTTGATTTTCTTTAGTTGTCTTTTGTAATCCTCCATGCTTGAGCTTTGCTCTCACCAGAAATTGAAAATGAATGGACCAGTTTGTTGCAAGAAAAGTAGCATGGATAGACTAGGTTCATGTGTTGAATCTGAAATTGTTTTGTACAGTAAGAAAAGGAAATTAGGGTTTCAGGGCATTTTTGTCTTTAAATTTTCATTCAAACAAAAAAATGGAACACGTTAGCAATCTACTAACAGACTATTAACAGACCACTAACAGAATGACTAAAGTGTAATCTTTTTTGTATCTCGAGGATGTGTATGCAACATTTTAAAAACACGAAGATCGACTTACTAATTAAGGTACATTTCAGGGACTTGAAAATTATTTTTTCTTTTTTTTAATTTTTTCAACTTTGTTGATGAATTGAGGCATTTTGAATTTATTTGTTGATGGAGTTCTGATGTAAAGAGATTGAGAGAGAGAGAGAGAGAGAGAGGAGGGGAGAGAGAATTTTTTTAAAAATAAATTTACGAAAGGGAAAATTCGTCTTTTCAAACACGTGGCATATGTCCCATAAGCTATGTTAGCGATGTTTACGTGTCCTGTTAGTTTTCAGAAATGACGTCTAATGGTAGGGATGTAATATGAGACTTTTCAAAACTAGAGGATGAAAACGGTTAATACGCTATAACATAGGAACAAAATAGTAATTCCCCTTTTATTTAAAATTAAGTAAACAATTTTATAACTAGATTTATATTTTCAACATTTTTTATTAATTTATATTTTAAAAAAACCATTGAAATAGTCAAACTAGAATGAGCACCTAACCGGCCGAACTATATTTATATTTATATTATTAACATTTCAAAAAAACCGTTTAGACCGTTGAACCGTCTAACAAAAACTGTGAACTAAATCATCCGACCGGAACCAAACTGAAACCGCTCAAAATTGGCCCGGGCAGTTCAATTCCAGTTCAACCATTTTCTTGAACCAGAACCGGCTCTTCCAAACCGTGGCGATGTAGAGTCACAGTTTCTGTCTAGTTTTAACAGGCCGGTACCGACCCAAACCCAATCTTCGGGCAGACCTGTCGGTGATCCGATGCCATGGTGGTGATTGTAGAAGGTTCAAACCCCTAACAGTTAGCGTCCTAGTTCAACACATTTTCGTTAATTTCACTAGGTTTATTGACGAATCTGTTTCTTTAGACTAGTTAACACTTTTTTTTTTTAAATCTAGACTAGTTAACACTTCGGAAATGAAGAAATCGTCGAAACAAGAAGCTGCAAGAGCAAAGAAAAACAGAGGCGTCGATAGTGGTGGACGCATTCGCACACTCCATCAACGCCTTTGTCACGCTTTAAGTCTCGGTACTAGGTATTCAGAACTTGCTCATCTTTCGTAACATGATTCACGAGAAAAAGAAATAATTTGACGCGTTTTTTCTTTCAATTAGTTGTCCTCATTTCTTTCTGAATTTGAGAATTTTGGATCAATTTGAACGTCTTCACAGTTCAGCGTAGTATATGATCAAATTGATGTAACAGTCGAAATTGAATGATAGTTGTCTCTGGAATCATGTGGTTTTTGTACTATAGTTATTGTTGTTCATATATGTACGTGTATATATGAAGTTGTAATAAGGTGAATTATATGTGTGATATAGAACCGCTGAGCTAGGCATCTTTTGAAGTGGCATTTACATTGCAGATTTTATGATGGGAAGAAGTGGAGATGGAAGTCGGCCGATATTGAAACGCAGAAGATCGTAGTTCGTGCAATTGCATCCTTTCTTGATTCTGCTTCAGAAGGCAGTCTTCATCACCCTCTATTGAAGGTATTCATGTCTTTCACTCAAAAAAAGATATAATCAAAGTCACTTACTATTTGACCTAATTGAGATGGTGAATGGTTTTATACTTGAAAATCCTTAAAGATTTAAACACCGATATGTATTGTCTCACACGACTGGCTAATGCGGGTTTCAATTGCCTTTGTTGAATTCACACAAAAGTTGTAACTAGTAGCGTACTAAATTTATTTGAAATGTGGGATTTCTTTTTACCTCGTAGTTTCATGAAATTACTGGCAAGATTTAATGTGAATTTTTCTCCACATGCATATGTGTATTTAATGAAAATGTACTGGGACTCCTTTTATTTCTTTTTGACATGCTCTCGTGCTGATGATCAATTACAATTTGTGCATTTTTTTTATTTTCTGAAATTCTCTGCTATGATCCATTCATGATTTTTATTCTTCAACTTACCCATTAGATACAACTCTTTTAGGAGAACTGTTTTGCTTTTGAGAATGTGATGTGACAATAAATGTTAGTAATTGTCTGATTGACCCAGCTATGCCTTCACATGCTTAGGAAATATAGTTTCAGCTTGGCTGATTCTGGATCTTACTGCTATGTGAATGTCTATTGGATTCCATGTGTATTGTTGATGGTTGGTTAAAGTTATTGATGTTGATATTTCATAAGTTTATTGTTGTACCAATGTGCCTTTAATATCAGGAGTCAATTTCTGACATAGTCGCAGCACTAGCATGGATCCTTCAGCGTAATAGTGAGGCTGTAACAAGTGCAGCAGCAAATGCGGTATTAAAGCTTATTGCAATCATACCCAATGCAATTCTTCAGTCTCATTTATTAGATCTGGTTCATCCATTGACATCATTGTTATCTTCTCAACAATTTGAAGTATCTGTCTCATGCGCCACTGCTTTGAATACAATATTTCTGAATTTGAGTATGAAAAACGAGGACAAAGTCTGGGAGATACTGAATGAAACAAAAGCTGTTTATCAACTTACTAGTAGCATACAGGATTTTCGTAGTGGTTTTATGCCAGTTGAATATTTCCAAGAAATGGCTTCTCTCTTGAGTACCATCCTGCATAGATGGCCTTCATCACGGTATCCTGTCTGGAATGATGCTAAAATTTTGGAAGTTTTGGAAGCTATGTGTGCAAAGCCTGATCTTTCTGTTAATGTCACTGTTCCAATCCTAAAGCTGTACTTTGGCATAGGTATTTTTACTAGAAACTAGTTTTGTTGCTTTATTTGTTTGAAATATTTTACTGTGAAATAGGGAATGATATGGTTTTGTTTTCATGACAGCTCTTTGTGGCAGTGGGGCTAAGAAGCTTCTAGAGGGTGGAGAAGCTTTTCTGCATTTCATGGTTCTATGCATGGGCAAATCCCAGCCTCTGTATATGAGAATAGAAGGATTCAAACTTGCCCAGTGTTTATTGGTAAATAATTGTAACTGTTTCTTTGACAAGTGTGTTACTGAAACACATTAACCATATGGGTTATTGTCTCTGTGGTCAGACAAATGAACAGGGGTGCTCAAAAGTGATGAGTTTGTTCTGTGAGCCAATTATTAAAGCTATAATTGATGGGATGAGTGGATGGACCTTGCGATCAGGAAAACTTCCCAATGATCAGTTGTCTTTTTTAGTTGAAGCTTGTCGTTTGGCACTAATAGTTCGGTGGAGAGGGGAGCATCAAAAATACTTTTTGAAGCATGGTATTGACAAGGTCCTTCTAAATCTGATTCTTGACAATTTTGATGACCAATTGTTTCAACATATCTTTTCACTGGAAGAACGAATATCAAAAGCTCAGGAAGGTCTTAAGGCCAATTTTCTTCTTGCTGTAAGGTCATACGTCTGGGATATACTTGGATGGCTTGCAGCAAACTGTCGTGAAAATTTCAACCCTAAAGTCAATGGCCATGATCATTCTTATAATATTCTTATCATTTGTGCATGGTAATCTCCAATTACTTCATAATTCTGCCATGTATTTTTGTCTTAATAGCATTTTTATTTTCTTTGAGAACACTGAATCTTACACTTTCTCTAGTAACCAGTCTTTTTCTTTTCTTAGTTTAGATATCTAATACTTCTCATATTTTACTAGCTTATCCTTTGCCGATTCAATTAAAAAAGGCCGGCTGATATATCGACATGATGTTGCTGATTCCTTCAGAAGTGAATCAGTATCAAGAGCTGTTCTAATGATGATTTATTCTCCGTGCAAATACATTTCGTCGGAAGCCAGATTCTTGCTGTTTGAAATTCTTAAGTCAAGGAGCAATGAGTACCCAAAACATTTGTTACGTAAGCTGAACGTTTTGTCTTACAAGGATTTCGCTGAATTACCTAATGTTTGTTACATTGGCGCAGACATGGTTGCTTTGACCTGTTATATTGGTTTGCCTCAGTTTCAAAGTTCCATCATTGAAAGCGGAGAATTAAATGCTTTACTGGCCCTTATCAGATGGCGCTTTAGCTGCAATGCTCATCTGGATCGGCTGCACTTTGCTCCTCATCTATATAACACATTTAGTGAGAAGAGATGTTGCTGGGTATGTAAAGAATGGGAAGGTGACGATCTTTTTTTATTTTATGGAATCTGGGGACTAGCAGAGTTGCTGCGCTCTGGGGTTGTTGATAATCATGACTTATTTGCTGATATGGCGGACTATAGTGAAACTCAGTTTGTTAGCTCACTCCAGGAGATCTGTCTTGGTACTTCTGCCCCTGGACTGAAGTGGTATTCTTCACACCTTTTGTCCTACTTTGGGTTTTATGGCTTTCCATCTAAAAGGGGAAAGCGTATTTGGAAAGCATTTAGTGACACTGAATACAAAGATGTGAAACTCATTCTTGCAAATGGGGGCTATGTGAGTGTACATGGCGTTATTCTTGCAACTCGATGCCCATTATTGCTGCCACTCAAAGATTCAGCTCATTACAAGAAAATATCTGATTGTCATCCAATAAAACATGATTTAATGAAGCAAGGTGATGATTTTTTGAAAGAAATTTGTTTATCTTCACACGTTGACAAGGAGGCATTAAGCAAAGTTTTGGAATTTGTCTACTTGGGATATCTATGTGCTGGACAAGAACTTGTGAGGAAATTAAAAATTCTTGCTAAACATTGTGGTTTGCAATCTCTTTTAACAATGTTATCTAGAAGACATCCACAGTGGGGCACTGCATTTCCCATCTATGATCTTACAGTTGCTTTATCTCCAGTTGGGCATTCCTTTTCGTACGGTTTGCTTCTTGATTTTCATCCAACTACGTTTTTTATTTGCTACATATCTGATTTATCATTGTTATGCTATTATCTTCATGAAAGCGGTTCTATGCATGATGGTTCTCAAACCATAAGTTGCAGAAGCATTCATTGGTCTGTTGTATTATGTGTGATAATATGGTTTCTATTTCATTTTTCCCCTGATTTACTTTATAACCATATTCTTATATATCAATAATGGAAGCACTTGCTTGCATATTCAAATTATTTATCATAGTTGTTCAAGTATATACTGTTGTTCTCTTTCTTTTATGCTCAAGATCTATGGGGACAAAGGATACTATTTTGTGTGTGTTTATTTTTAGTATTTCCATGCTTGCTTTGTTGCATAGTAGCTTCCTGATTTGTATTTAGAGTATTTCAAATAATATTGTTTGGGTGGAGGTGACAGGAAGCATTGTTAAACTGTTTCGGAACTGCATGTATGACTCGGTTAGGGAGTAAATCTTCATTTCTTGCTAATTGTGTTTGACCACTAAGGGAGAACGATGGGCTTAGTTTTAATCCATATGTGTTGATGGAAATTATCGTTGCAAATCTTTCTTTATATTTGGCTTAAGATCTTAAAGTTATTTTGACATAAGTGTTCTTTCACTATTTGCCTGACTTTAATAATTGATATAGTAATAAAACGTTAGTGGTGTTTTGAGCAAGCAAATTTAAGAATATCTTCACATGTTGTAGATTAGGTAGATAGTTGATGACGGATTGTGAGGTATTTTTGTCCAATATATGCAAAAGTAAAACAGCAACAGATTATGAAAAATTTGTTCAATGGATATATTATATGCTGGATTATTCTTCTTATTTAACAAGCCAAAAATTCCTTTTGAACTTTTTTTTGGAGGGGGTGGGGGGGGTGTTTATCAAGATTGTAACAGTACCATCAAATATTGTCAAGTGTTAGTTTCTCTTCACTTAATTTTTCTGTGGATAAAATTATTCATCAAGCATTAAAGGATCATTATATTGGGGGAAAGTATGTTATTTGGGTGCAATTGTGTGGGAAGGAGATGGAAAGAAAATACTAACTTTTATTTGTCTGTTCTAAGTATTTGATTTGAGCATATTATGGTTATTCATGCAATCACATTTGTTAGCTAAGGTTTTTTTTTTGGAGTGAGAAGCATGACTTTATGGCACAAGGGCTATTAAAATTTATTGCAGTTATATGCTACATTGGGAGTATGTATGGTCAATACATCAAAGTAACTGTTTTGATTTGCTCCTCCTAGGGATATCATCTTGGAGGCTGAAGCAACTAAATCCAGTGAATTTTTAAACTGGAAGTGCCTTGCTTGCCCTTCATCCATGCCACATATTCATGCTCACAAAGTTGTATTGACATCAAGTAGTGATTATTTGAGGGCCATGTTTCAATCAGGCATGCAGGAGAGGTAATTAAACAAGCACTCTTTAATATGCGTAGCTACAATATTTTTAGGTTGATTTTTTTTCACAAGGAATATGATAGGTTGATTGATTTTCAAGAACGTGCTAGTTAGTGTGCTCCGTGGTTATATATATATACGCATGCGAGAATCGTTTTCGTAAAGTTTGTAGTAGTTTTTCTCTTGGTACATGCACTTTGTTTGAGTTCGTGTTTTTAGAATTTCAAGTATTAATAATTAGTATATTTGTTTGTTCGTTTTTACTATATTATTAAAACTCAAGTGTTTAAACAAGTTAAAAAAGATATTTTTGTCTTGAATTATCTCGTGGAATCTAGTTGATATAAATGGGCTAAAAAGGTTTTTGGTTTATAACTCAGCTTCGATGCGGTCCGACGTGAACATTCTCACCTGTTCTGCACCCTGTAACATCGGTTACTGGTATGAACTGAATCCAACCACTAGGTTACTAATCAATGGACAACTTAATAGATTAGTATCAGAATGTTTACTAGAAGATTCACCAGTAAAAGTTGTTTCCATCATGGTGGTTTGGAAAAAGAAAATTAGTTCTGTAAAAGTTTTATTTGATTTTGCTAGAAACTTAATTGTCGTTACACACTTTGTTGCAATGCATATTAAGCTTGTGGTTGTCATAGTTAACAGAAAAGAAAAGTGAAGAAAAAAATGTGTTTGATCTTGGTGGAACAAATGTATCAGAAGATGACTTATACTGTATAAAATGACCAGACTCAAAAAAGCTTTCAACTGCAAATTCCATGAATTGGAGCATATGCTTTTAAGATTAAGACTCGATGTAAATCAATTCTCACCTGTTTAAATGGGGACAGGACTGGACACCGGACACTAAAAGTATGGTGGTCTAGACTGCTTTTACCTTCACTTATTCAGAGACTAATTCTATTTGAATTTTGTTTCTTTTTTTTTCTGTATTCAAATTGTAGGTCTTATACTATACCTGTATAACTGTATTAACATTAAATACCTTTCTTTTAGTGGATCTTGTATTCTCTCTTTTTTATGCTTCACTTATTCTTGTCAATATTATTTATGCTCAGCAATTCCCAAATTGTTAAAGTGCCTGTTAGCTGGGAGGCAATGAGTAAGCTAGTGCACTGGTTCTATACAAGCGAGTTTCCTGATCCACCGTCAGGATGTTTGTGGAACAATATGGACAGCGACCAAAAGGTCGAATTAATGCAACCCTACCTGGAAATTCTCTGGCTTTCTGAATTATGGCTTCTGGACGATGTTCAGGATATCAGTTACAGAATCATTGTAAATTGTTTGGATTCTTCCAGACATTTGTCTATCAAAATAATTAAAATTTGCATTGATCTCAATCTCTGGAGATTGGTTGGAGTTGCTGCAAGCTATCTGGCTCCCTTATACCACCAACTCTGCCATTCTGGTGATCTTGAAACCCTGGATGAGAGTGTGGTTGATATAATCCGAGCTGCTTCTGTTCAGCTCTCTCAAGAAGACTTGCACAGCCATTCAAATTGATCTACTTTTGCACAGAATTTCTAGAACAAGAGATGCAAATGTCAGATCATCAAATGGTGGATATTATGACAGCTGAAATTGTGATTGAAGGTGGCATGTGAATTGCTCTTCCCAATGATGCAGTCAGGTAGAACTGTGTTGGAGCCATTCTTTCTGCAGTGTAATTCATGTTCTAAGAGAATTGCTTCAGCTGTGCCACTTGATGTTTCCTGTTAGAAGAACATAGAGAAGCTTCCTGATTGATTCATGTAGTAAAGATTTTATTTTGGGAAGCAAGGACACTTGTGTTCTGTGAGTCACAACCCAGCAAAATTGACTGCTTTTGCAGAAGGGTTAGTTTCCAGGAAATGACAATAGATCAGAAATTTCAAAAGCATCCATTTTTACATGCTCATGCTCCATTTTTTATTGATTCCTTTTACCAATACCCGCCAATCCTTGATGATTTGGCATTACGATCACAGGATTCAGATGATTAGGTAATAAAAAACTTTGGAAGCGCTAAATTTGAGCATAATTACACATTCATCGCAACAAAAAATGGGAAACCAAAACAGAAGACGCAATAAACTTCCTCTCTCCATATGGATGAAGGAAATTCAATGGGGCAAACATCAACTCTATGCAAAAAGTAAATCATCAATTCATTTGACAATGTAAACTACAATGAGATCTTCACAATCTCAAAACAAATAACATGAGAAGGTACAAGGACCCATCAGTATGCAGAAGGGGAATTTGAAAGCCGAAGGCACTCACTTTGGCACCTACGAAGACAGACATCGTTCCAGTTGGGAACTTGATGCTGGTTAACACAGACAGTTCTTGCACATGCATCTGCACAGGCATCAAGCTCGGAAACGCCACAAACTGTCACACAAGTATCAACAAAGGGATCTTTGGATAATGCACCTACTTTCTTTAGCATTCTCTTTGAGGTGCATACCCTCTCGCAAACAAAAATTTCGTCTGAGCTTCTTTCACGTCCTCTTGCGCTCTTTAGCCTCTGTTCTTCAACTCTCTTCTTTTTCATCCTCAATGCTTGCCCAGCAATTATAGCTGGTATTGCTGCACCCAACAGAGACCACCATGGGTCCACCATAACTGTTGAAGACACAAATTGTTGACTCCAATTATAACAAGAAGAATAACAAGCTAGCACTCATTTCTTGAAAGGACAAATTTAGAAATAACAAATTTAATTTAGTGAAAAGCTCATAAAATTTAATAAAGGCAACTTGAAGCCCCCAGAACTATATATATAGCTCTGTTTATAGAAAAGAAAATGTAAACTAAAGTTTGAAACAAATAGCTTGAGACAAATGAGCAGTACTATTTTCAATGTACTGCTTTTTTTTTCCGCGTCACTAGAACAGCAGATAACAAAAAATTCAGTTGGCTGATGATCCAGGAAAACATAAGAAAATGAAAAACATACAACTCTAGCCTTCTAAACTCCCTATTTAAGTATCCATTGTATTACATCAAACCAAACACGGTTGTCTTAAATTGTGCAATTCCTTACATATTAAACAAGAAGTTCAAGCATATCCTAAACAAAGAAAAGAAAATAGATATCAAGTAACCTAAGGAGATGGCTCTATATAGTTGAATGGATACTCATAATTAAACAAATTAGCACCAACTCTTAATCCAAAGTTTGCATAAACAAGAGTAATTCAGTAAATTTAATTTGATAAATTAAGCATGTACAAATAGCAGAAATCTTTGTACAATCCAACATGCTAAAAGAAGTTTAAGAAAAGGAATAATAACCCATCTGTAATTTGTCATGAGTAACAACGCCAACTATCACAACTCTAACTAATAACAAGAATACAAGATCAAATTCATATTGCAATCAACTTGTTAAAAACATGTGAAAATGATGCCTTTAATGTTTGAACAAATAAGACTAAGTCTACAATCAAGACTAAATCTTTAGGAGTCTCATACTTGATTTTAAGAATCTTTAGGATTCAATAGTTGAATATTTTTGTAAGCCAACATCTACTTGTTGCTGCCTATATAAGTAATATGTCATGAATGAAATAAAATACATACTTTCATGCTCATATTTGTCACTCCTCTCCATAAAAATAACCAACAGAGTGCTATTAGAGCTCCTTGATCTTAAAGCGCCTAAAGAGTATAAGCTACACCACATCAAAGATGAAGAAGGGAAAAAAAAAAATACATCCTAGTGTTAGAATGTGAAGACATATAACCACCACAACTCACACCCACAACCCACAATACCAACACACCCACAACCCACAACTGCAAGTTCACAATAACAACAAATACAAACACAACAATGATGACAACAACAACAAATACAACCACAACAACAAATGCTAATAATGTTGACGACAACAACACACAAGGACGACTACAACAATGACGAATGCTAAGAGCAATGACAACAATTTTTTTAAGAAGACAAGATAATATCAGTCCAAGAAGCAAACAAAAGACAATGTCATATTCAAGGAGGGGTTCTTTTGCTATGAGAAACTAGAATTTTCAACCATCAAAGACAAGAAGGAATGTTAAAAATATGTGAAAATGATGGCTTTAATGTTTGAACAAATAAGTGTCTACAATCAAGACCAAGTATTTAGGAGTCTCATACTTAAATAGAAATCTTTAGGATTCAATATTTGAATATTTTATAAGCCAACATCTACTTGTTGCTACCTATAGAAGTGTTATGTAATGCATAAAATAAAATACATACTTTCATGCTCATATTCTTTAGTCCTCTCCATAAAAATAACCAACACAACTAAAAGGAAATACCAACTACTTAAAAGATGATTCACCAAGAAGAACCTTCTAATTCTCAGCAATAAGTGACCCCTTAATTGATACTTCTAAAACCCAATTTAGTGGACTTCCTGGAAACAACAAAAATTGTGTCCAATTAATTTATGATTCGACTGTTCAGTAAGAAAATGAAAATTTTGTGCAACAAATCAACTTGTTTCTGTCATGATTTTGCCAAAAATAAAACCAACTAACAATATTTCTCCAACTGAACCTCAAATAATGCATTTTCTATAGACAAAAAGAAGCCAAAACAAAAAAAAAAAAGAGAGAGAGAGAATAATCCACATACCTTGCTGCCGTGATAGTTGCCGACGAGAAAAGGTGTCACCGGTGGCGGATGGCTGCCGTGATAGTCGCCGAAGAGAAATGGTGTTACCAGTGGGGGACGACGTGCGGCAGCCTGCGGCAGTGCTAGGGAGGAAGAAGAGGTCACCTGTTGGGGGGGGGTTATGTGGTGGGCGAGAGAGAGGACAGTCGAAGGAAGGGATGCTAGCGAGTTTGACAGATAAGAATTTTTTAGGGTTCTTTTAGTAATTAAAAATTTAAAAGTAATGCTAACCGGGTTTTATCTAACCGAACGGGACGCCGGGTGACCAATTTAACCGCGCGGCTATTCGGGTCTATATCGGGTCAATGCATTTCTGTCATTTAAAGGAAATTTGAACCGATTTGGTGACCGGTTCGCCCCGGCCTGTTTAGGTTTCAAAACACTGGCTGAGAGGGGTTATGAAAGGGTTATGGAGGGTTAGCTTTTATGTTGATTTCAATTGGAATGGAGTGTTATAGTGGATTTTAGAGAAGAGAAAAAGAATATGTGGTCAATTATACTCTCATTCTAATTTTTTTCATTTTCTAATTTATACTTCGATTATAGGGCGAAATCATGGTGGTCATTGAAGTTTAGTGATATTTCTCTCTCAGTCCCTACTCCATACGTCTGTCACCGTTAGTCAAATATAATAAGACGTCAGAAAATCTTATGTGGCACATGAGACCTACTAATTTAGAAAATTTAATGACAAAACTACCCTCTCTCTCGTACTCTCTCTCATCACTCACAACAACTGTCTCTCTCTCTCATCAACTCCCTTTTCTCGTTCTCTCTCTCATTAAATCTCGCTCTTTCTCACACACACACACACTCTCTCTCTCACACATCAACCACACCAACAACCACCGCAACACCCAGTCGGCACTACCAAACAAACCAAGCCACCACCACCACCATCTGTCCATCAACAAACATGGATTTTGCCCAAAAATTAAGTTAAAAACCCAATGTAGAAAATGAAACCCAAAAGATTAAACCATCTCTCCTTGTTCTTCCTTCCACCACCCCCTCCTTCAACCTATTCAACATAACACAAAAACATTTACCATTAATAAAAATATTCAAGTCCAAAAGTACCAATACAAAAGGTTATTTTTTTATGAATTGTATGGCCCAGGCTAATCATAAGAAACAAACACATTAAGAATTCATATTCAACCACTAACATAAAAAAATCCTGAATGCCTCGGCAATTGCTTCAAAAAATTGCAGTCACAACAATTTCAATATACAAATACCCAGTTAACAATAGTAAAAAAATATCTAAAAAAAAACTATTGGAAAAAGGTAGCTCAATTCATTTTTGTTCATTCGGTTTGGTGAACTGGTCGGAGATGGAGACGAAGAGAGGGAAAGGGGTGGCTCAATTGGGAAAGAAAGAGCGACGAGACTGGAATGGGCTTTGTGAAAAGTGTAATAACCCGCCTGTTTTCTAACCTATCTTCTGTAGCATTGCGACCTGTTCTAATTTGTTCTAATCAATCTCAAACCTATTCTTGTCGTTTGAGGTGTTGGTTAAGTGTTTAAGGATGTTTGATGATGTTATTTTGTAAGGTCGGGAGTTGTCAAGCCTCGGGAATGGTTTGACGCATGTCTAGAAGCGGAAAAAAATCAAGGGAAGCGGAGAAAAATGGACTTACGCACGTTAGGCTGAAGGCTAAAGCACGTAAGGCATGCTTACGTATGTAAGCTTAGGCCTTATGTACGTAAGCTCCTATTTAGGCCAACGTACGTTTTTCGTTGTATGACGTACGTGAGCTGGTTTTCGTATGATTCATGTACATGAGATGAACAGTGACATATGTGAGGTCTGGTCTGACGCCTCTAGAAGCCATTTTTTCACCTCGATGACGTACGTGAGGTGCTTCATGACGTACGTGAGGGTCCCTTAATGTACGTGAGATGAACTTTCATGCACGTGAACCTTATCCAGACAGTTTAAAACAACAAACTCGACCCATTTCATCCGCCACTCTCATTTTTCACTCTCTCTCAACTTTAGATCGATTCTCTCTCTCTATCCCATTGCTTGCCCAGTATTCCTAAGCATCTCTAAAGGTAAGATCATGCTTCTAATCCTTTCTTTTTGTCCATTTTGTGCATTAATGTTTGAAATCATTTTAGGTCGAATTTGATTAGAGTCTCAGATTTTGAGTTATTCTGTTGAAATGGATGTTATAGGTTGTTAGATTATGCTTGTTTGAGGTTAGATAAACATGAATCTAGCTTGGAATCACAAGTTTTGATGAGTTATTTGAATGGTTAGGGTTAGGTCCGAATTTTTGAAGAATGATGATGATTTTGAGTTGTTTTTGAGAAACCAATTATAGATTTGAGTTCCTGAGGCTAAGTAGGATCAATATATGTGATTAGATTCGATTTTTATCGGTTGAATTGGATTTAAGGACTAATTGTATAATTTTTCATTTGGAGGACCAATATTGATATTTGACATTTAGGGGCTAGAATTGAATTTTGAATTATTTGGAGGGCTGAATTATATATTTGGAATATTTGGGGATTAGTGTGTAATTTTACAGAGGTCGGGAACCAAACTATAATTTTACATCAAGGTATGATTTTCGATGAGAGTGTTAGAATTTTGCATTACGGGGTAGTGTAGTTTTGATACACCGATGTTGTATCATCCGCCTAAGTGACTATACTTTGTGGCTATACTATGTGCCTTAGTGGCTATACCATAGTGCCTAAGTGGTTAATCCTTGCATTTATGGCTATTACCGAGTCAGGTTGACTCTTCATGTTAGATTCAAGTCCCGTTAAACTTTTGGTATTTGTCTCAGAAAAACAGTTTTGGAAAATAATGTGAATTTCGGTAAATGTTTTTGAAAAGAATATTTGGACTATATTCGAGTCTAAATGACTCCACTTATAAGTTTCTAAATCCGTAAAAATACTATGGTATTTCTCTCTGAAAATTATTTGGAAAAATATTATTCTCTGTAAATGTTTTGGAAAATAAGGAAATTCATAATTGTTTGGAAGGAAATTCTTTGTCTATTTTGGATTTGAGAAATTAAATATTTTATTTAATTTATTATTTACTCAATTCGGGTGAATGTTTGTTGTCTGCTTGTCTGCAAAGGATTTTGAAGTGGTTTTCGGAAAACTATTATTTTTCCTATAATGTGTATACGTATATATACACTTATATTGCATGTGCTATTTTTGAAAGATTTTCAAAACTGTTTTGAGGGGCTGACAGCCACTCTGAGGTGTTTATCCATTCACTAGGGTTCTTACCCCTTCCCTTTTCTTGTTTATCTGTATCCTATGTTTCATGTTATTCTTCTGGCATTCAGTTACCCAGTGAGATGCCTTGTCAGCAGTGAGTGACCTATTGTTCGGGCCGAGTTTTGTTGTGTTAGTTGCACCACATTGGGTAGTAGGTTATGGATTTTGTATCTGATAATAAATTGGTTAACTTTTTTTAACTATATTTATTTATTTTGTATTTTGATAACGTGGTTATATTTATTTTTATTTTTATTCGGGATTATTAATTTCAAACTTATTATCTGTTAAACTATTTTAACACGATTAATAAGCCGGTTAATAAAAATATTTGGGTTGTATGTTTTTGATCTCCGAGGCTTGTGCGAGATGTGCCAGACTCTCATAGACAATTCGCCTCGTACGCCGGTCATGGTCCGAAAATGGGTCATGACAGAAAGAAAGAAAGAAAGAAAGAAACAAAGAGAGTGGCAAGACTAGAGAGAGGAAAAGAAAGAGCGACATGAGGCAGAGAGGTGAAGAGAACTGAAGGACAGAGACGTGAGACATAGAGAGCGAAAGAATGTAGTTTTAACTGAAGAAGAAGAAGAAGAAGAAAAAGAACGAATGAGTAGAGTGTGAGTGGTGGTGTAATACCCCGTTTGTTTCCTAGCTAGCTTCAGTAGCATTCCGACCAACCCCAATTTGTTTTGCTCGGATTACGATCCTAATCTTTGATGTTTGGGGTATGGATCATGTGTTTAAGGATGTTAATTGATGTTAATCATGTAAGGTTGAACAATGTTAAGTCTCAGGAATGATTCGACGCTTGTCCGAAAGAGAAGAAAGTCGAGAAGTGTTGCCAGAAGTTGACAACGTACATTATAGTTGGGATAACGTATGTTATCCTACAAGGCTTCAAGACCTACGTTTTGGAAGCATAACGTAAGTTATCTGCAGATTTCGGATTATCAACATACGTTGTGTTTTTGTAACGTACGTTTTGATTGTAGCAGAGGCGTCTCGACACAATTTTGACCAAATGATGTACGTTGTGACTTGGGGACGTACGTTGTAACCTTCAAGACGTACGTTGCATGCAAATATGACGTATGTTTCCTTTAAAAATCATTGAAATTGTGCGTTTTGATCCATCTGTTCTTTTTAAACCCAAACCCGACCCCTTCGGCCTCCATTCTTCATTTTCACTCTCTTTCACCTTCAGATCGACTCTCTCACCTCCTCATTGCTTGCCCAATGTTCCTAATCATCTTTGGAGGTAAGATTACTACTCTTTTCTTGTTTTTGATTCCTCTTTCATGAGTTTGTGTTTGGACGAGTTGAACTAGGGTTTCAATTCTTGGATGATTTGTGATGTTCTGATGTTAGAGGATGCTTGTATGGGTTAGATGGGACTTAGATGAACTTGTTTCAAGTTTTGAATGATGAGATTTGGCGTTAGGTTTGGTTTTGGCCGAATTGATGTTAATTTTGAGTTGTTTTGGAAAAACCAATTACAGATTTGAGTTCCCAATATCGTTTAGAGCCAATGTGGGTGAGTGGTTTCGATTTCTATTGGTTGAATCGAGATTTTGGTATTTTTGAGAATAATCTTTACTGTTTTGTCATTTGTGTCATTTCTGGAACTTTTGAGCTAGATCTGTAATTTTTTGGAAAACAGAAGTTAGATCTGTACTTTTGGAAACCTAAACTCTAGATATGTAATTTTGGAAAAAAATTGGAGCCATAATTGTAATTTTGATGAATTAAGCTAGTTTTACAATTTCTGAGAGTTTGGGGACTAATTTGGGAATTCTAACTACTTGGAGGACTAATTGGTAATTTTAGAAATTTTGAGGACTATTTTGTAATTTGTCAAGTCTCGGGGACTAAAACATAATTTTACATTGGTCGATGACCAAACTATAATTTTATTTTGATCTTGGATTTTGGGTCCAGAGTTATAGATTCTCACTCGAGATGGATTTTTGGTGACTTTAAGGATCTGCATTTCATCAATTTGCATTTTGGTACTGCCATAGTACCGTATCTGTATCATGCCATTGATATTGCTTTGATGAACAGTTTCAACTGCGTATCCTGTCTACGAGGTTAGCTAGCCGCAGTGGTGCGTGTTTGAGCCATTTAGCTTGGATATCCAAGTGGGTGAAATGACAGCTTCAGACACATAGGCTGTGTCTTCTAAATTATATTGTTTTTGATGTATTCAAAACTTATTTTTGAAATTGGACTAATCTAAGGATTGGTTAATTTAATAACCTGATTATATGTTTAATAATCAGCTTACTGTTTTTGAATTGATATATATACATATTATATATCCCTCACTGTTTCTGATATGCGCTACTGCATAATTAACGGTTTTGATTTAAAGTGAGTAGAAAGTCTACTTTGAAATTTATCATGTTTTTGTAATAAATGTTTTTGGTTGGATTTTTGATGGTTTCTGAAATAAATATTATGTTTTAATATTTATTATGGTTTTAGCAATAAATTCTCTGTTTTGGATTTTAAGATACTTCTTAAACATGTATTTGTTTTTGGATTAAATGTATGTTTGGAAAATACTACGTTCAGCATTTTGCGATGTCTCACTAATAAAAGTTTCGGTTGAACGTTTGATTTATTGAATAAACAAGATGTATGTTTGGCATGTTGCCTAATTAGATATTTTAAATAAATATCTGTATATGTTTTCAATAAACTATTTAGATAAGGGGACGCCTTTGTTATGGGAATAAACGTGACATTTGGTATACCAACACTATGATAAGCCCAGCTATCAGGGTTGCCGGTAGCCATGTGTTTAGATCCAACACATGGTTAGATATCGATTATGATGGAATCTACAATCATCACTGTTATTGTTACTGTTATTGTCATTGGTCCCCTATCACCGGTACTATGTTTTTGTTACTGATATTACTGCAACCCTTTTTGAAATGGTTTTGATAGCTATTACCTAAATAGCGCATGTGTATTTATACATGAATTTTTTGATACACTTCCCTAAAGTATTTCAGTAATTTTTTCTCCGAATATATATTTTAAAAAATATTATGATTTAGAATTAGTTTTGGGAAAACATATATGAATTTTGGTAAATGTTTTTGAAAGGGAAATATTTTGGCTATTTCATATTCTGAAAACTAAATATTTTATTTGAAATAAATATTTAACAAATCTGCATGACTATTCGTTGTTTGCTTTGGATGCGAAACATTTCGAAATGAAATTCGAAAACTATGGATTCGTATATAGCGTGTATACATATGTACTCTTATACCTACATGTGACGTTTTCAAACTGTTTTCAAAACAGTTTTTGTGAGGCATGTAGCAGACGATCTGGAGTGTCGTTTCCTCATTAGGGTTCTTACCCCTTTCTTTTCTGTCTATGTTCCTATACTCGTTATTGCAGGTGATTTTGGTTGATTGCGACCTATTAGCATTCAACACCTGGTGAGGCATTCTATTGTTGCAGTCAATGCCCTTTTGTTTGGGTCCAGTTATTTATCTTGTTAGTAGCTCTAAACCGGTTTGCTTGTGGGTGTATATTTTGGAAAATTATTTGGTATTTAATTAAGATTTATTATTTATCAAATATATTGTTATTATTGTTTAAACTTATGATTCAAACAATATTTGAATTTCTACTTACTACTTATACCAAAAATGATTTTGGTATCGTTTTCAATATTATGGTTTGATTATGTTTTTTACGCTTGTGCGAGATGTGTCAGGCTTTCACAGACGGTCCTTCTCGTACGCTGGTCATGGGCTCGAAATGGGTCATGACAGATGGTTTGGATTTTGTGGTTAGGTTAGGTTGTGGTTTTGGGTTAGAGAGAGATTTTGTGGTTTTGGGTTAGAGGGAGAGAGCATGTGATTTTGGGTTCGGTTGGGTTGGGTTAGTGATTGATTATTAAGTGATTGGTTTTGTTTGTTTCGATTTACGTGGTAAATGCTTTTAAAATTAGAGGGCAAATTAGTCTTTTTACGATATCTGTTAAGTTTGACTGATGATATTAAGGTATAGAAAGCGAAGCGACTATTTTAGAACTCGTAGGAACTGAGAGAGAGATATAACTAAATCTCAGGACCCCATGGATTTTGCCCTTAAATTTAAAAATCAAACAAAAAAAACTCAAATCATTTAAATAGATTGAACAAGAAACGGCGAACCAAACTGCATCAAAACAAAATTGATTCGAAACTGAACCGTTCAGTATTGGCCTTGAGTGGTTTGGTTTAAGTTTATTCTTTTTCTTGAACAAAGAATGACGATTCGTGAATCGTAATCAGGTCTAAATTACTATCAAAATGACATTACAAAAAGACATGACACTTGGGTCGATGTTGCTAATTTCGGAGAACAGTTTCCCCATAGCAGCCTTGAGTATAAAGCCTATATTCCAGAGGGTGGCATTGCTAAAGGTCCAAATTAAGTTGTCACTATGCATGTCAGTTTCATTATTCCAAAGGCCTAAGCAGCATTTTCCGCAGCAGCATTTTCCGCAGTAGCATTTGGTATCTATAGTAATACTTAAAGTTGAGCTAAGTTTTAAGAATTTAAAGAGGTTATAGAGATAGAATGTGATGTCCGCAAAAAATTAAATATTGGAAAATTAATTTTTTAAAAATTTTATGTAATTATTTTGAGTTAAAATAAATAAAAAAATGTCACGACCCGAGATCGGACTATGACCAGCGTACTAGGCGAACCGAACTATAGACTCAGCCCATTCGGCACAAGTCTCAGATATACAGAACATGTACCTAATTTCTTATTCCAAAATAATTATTAAACAATAATAAATAAATATTCAGATTTCATTTAATAAATAATAAGTTTCAAAAGTAATACTACAAAATATTAAAACAAAGTTATAGTATCAAAATATGGAAAATGTTTATAACTAAAATCAGTTAAAGCCAAACAATATCAAATATATAACCATAAACCCACAATCCCTCGGTGTGGAGCAACTAACATACATACAAAGTGGGCCCAAAACAAAGGGTACCTACTGTTGAACGGAGATCCCCACTGAGCACAGAAGCCGAGATAACCTGAAATGTTAAAAGGATGATGTGAGGAAACTAGTGAGGGACGACACTCTAGATCGCCTCTAGAACATCACATAAACCATTTTTAAAATATTTTCAGAAAATACTACATGCAAATATATAATTAGATACTAATAGTATACACTTGTATGCATAGATAGTAGTTTAGAAATTCATTTCGAAAACGATTCACATAGATAGCAAATAACATACAATCATACGAAATAATAATATCAGATATATATAATAGACGGCACATACATACTAATATTATTTTTGAAAATGTATCTAAAAAACATTTCACAGACTAAACAGACAACACACATGCATACATATCGTTTATCAGAAAAATATCATACAGAGAATCATATATTTATCAGATAAGTATTATAATAGAAAATCATATAAATATCATAATACAGATGTCATGCAATTAAATAATTACCATGTACACATAGTTTATAAATATATTTTGCTATCATTGATCATACGCCCATAATATACTGACATTATGCCAGCCGAGATCACATACAGACTAACAACTTTAAGAGCTCAAAAGGATCAAACAGTTGACATCCTTAAGGGCCCCAAATAATACCCAGCACCTTAAGGGTCTCAAAGCTGAAACATAAAAAATTGATCGATAAGAGTGTATCCACAAGCATTATAGTCCACAGACTCCAGTAGGATACACTCTGTCAGATCACAACAAAAATATATTATATGGGTATGATCAACAATACATTTTCACTAATGCAAATATCAAACATAATCAATTATTTATTAGAAAACATAGCAAACAGTCATCATACTAGTACCAGACATGGGAACAAAAATAGACAGATACATAATCAGATATGTGAACTACTACCACCTAAAACAGACAGAATCAGAAATGTGGACTACCACCACTTGATCTTTGTGTAAACCAGACACACGAGTTACCACCGACCCTGGTAACTAGGTCTTGATTGATCATTGCTATACTAAAGGCTATATTTACTCCTGCAGTATAGGTGTCCCAAATCAGCATAATTATAATAAATATTTTTAGACGATACAAACACGCAGAAACAGGCATAATAGTCAACATAGTCCAAATATATCCAGAGAGCATGTTACTCAGATACACAGAGACATATATATTCAGAGAGCATATTACTTATCAACAATATTTCTAACGAACGAGCATACCAAATAGACAAATAATCACGGAACATATTTTTTTCCTATTAAATACAGATATACAATAATAATAACAACAACAATCAAATAATAATAATAATAACAATAAATATTTTTTGAAAATAGATATACCAAAAGCAGACAAATATACGGAGCAAATTGATATTCACATTTATATATATATATATATATATAAACAGATTATTTATTACAGAAAATATAATATATATGTATTTTTTATTACAAAAAATTCAAATTATCTAATGCAGAAAATATAACCTATATACATTTTTTTATCACAAAAAATTCATACAGTCCAGATTTTTAGATTTATTAAACCATTAATTAGTTCAAATTATATGCAAAGTCTGTTCATATAAAAAACTGTATAATTTAAAAGATACACTCTATGTCCATAGAAGGAAGAGGGCTACTATCATTTCACTTTAATATCCTTTACATGCTTTTAAGGGTTTAAATTTGTCCTTATTCTTTAAGTTTAATTTGACGGCTGAGATTTTACCATCACATTAATGAGGTCTCCAAGCCAACAGCCAAGCCATTTGGCTCCAAAGTAAGCCGTTTTTCACAAATCTATAAGCCAAACAACTCTTACCAAAACAATTTATTGGTTCCTTTTCTTCGTGCATCATGTTTCTGAAATTGCTTTTTTTTTTTTTTCATTTTATGATCTCTGAGGGGTGTTACCAGCTCTGGAATCGGTAGTTCTGATTTGTCAAATATGAGAATCGGAATCAAACCGTAATTTTTACGGTTTGGTCCGATTTTAGTTTCTGTTTGCACTGGTTTTGATCAGTTTAACCGTCAGTTCGGTTTCGGTTTAGTTTCCTGTTTTCTTTTCTTTTTTCAAAATTTTGTTTTTAATCCGTTTCCGTTATTTTATCCCGTCAATTTTTTTTCGGTTTGTAAATTTTGTTATATTCAATAATTAATTATAATACCAATAATACATTTTATTCCAAAGATTTTTTAATAATTTTTAAATAAATTAACTATTCTACTAGTAATTACATCACATAATTTTAAACAAAATTAGAAAAAAACTCATTAAATTTTATTAGATGTCTTCACTTGTGGCGAAGAAATACCGTGGTTACAATACCGAATTTAACTATATAATATAGCTATGCAACAATTAACAATACATGATAAATTTAAATATAATTAAAAAAGGAAAAAAATAAACTAACTCTCGTCGTTGGAGTCAGAAGTGTTTGTTGTGGAAGCGGTATCAAATAACTCCTCACATTCGGATGATGATGAATGGAGTTGGTCTTGAGTCCTTTGAAGCGCCATCGACCAATTATCAATACAAACTTGAGCTTCCAACGCCTTGGGAGTTAATATCGATCTCTTAGAATCTAAAATGTTGCCTCCATTACTAAAAGTTTGTTCAACCGCCACGGTAGAGGCTGGAATGATTAGTACTTGGAGTGCAACTTTTGAAACAGTAGGAAATGTCATATTGTATTGCTTCCAAAAATCTAAAATCTGAAAATCACCATCAACCTCAAAAATAGTGGTTAGATAAACTTCAAACTCATTATGAGAGCTTGAAGAACTCATTGGTTTTTTTCGCCTATCCGCTATCAATTTGGATCCCACGAACAATGATGAGGAGGATGTAGGGATAGGTGGAAGTGAGGATGAACCAGATT
>CAODLS011406350.1:0-13026 GCA_948243855.1 Flueggea neowawraea | reverse complement strand
AGCAACAACATGGATACAAGCATTTACAGGAACAAACTTCGATTTCTCAGCTTACTCGTCGACGGTGAAGTCGGTTCTTGGGCTATCTCAGGTTCAGTTAAACTACTTGTCCGTGGCGTCTGATATGGGCAAGGCATTTGGTTGGTGTTCAGGAGTGTCTCTTCATTATTTACCATTGTGGGTTGTCTTGTTTATGGCTGCTTTTATTGGACTTTTTGGCTATGGAACTCAGTGGCTTGTTATTCAGAGGATCATCAAATTGCCTTATATCCTGGTAATTAGTAGTGTTCTTTTCTCTCTTGATATTGCTTAATAATCTAATTAAGCACTTATAGTTTTCTGGGTTTTTGTTATCACATCAATTTAATTAATAATCACAATTTACAAGTGTTTTGTTTATTTACTCTAACAATTACGATCACATTATATTAAAGTTATCTCCATTATTGTTACAAAGTAGAATGTTTCCCGGAAAAAAAAAAGTAGAATGTTTGTAAACAGTATACTAAAAGAATTTAGTTAATTACTAGTATTTAATAAATGTGAACTTGTTAAGCTTTTGAAGTTGTTCGTTCAATAGCCTCAAGTGGGATAGTCTAACGCTTATGAATTTTGTATTCTGGGTTCGAGACACCGAGGAATTTGGGGGACCGGCAATGCCTTTGCATGTAAGACCGATAAGGAGAGAGAGGTGTTTCTTTGGCGATGGCTTTGTAGTTTATTGGCTACCGATAAAAAAAGAAGGTGTTTCTTTAGCAATGAGTTTGTAGTTTATTGCCACCAAGGGTTATAGGTTTGAAACGAAGCAATTAAAATGACTTGTCAAAAGCAAAAGCGTTTCTTTCAATGCATTAATTATCCAATTCGCTAGTTTTCTAGGCCTTGCACTTTTACATAAAGAATTTGAGTTTGGATATGTGAACCTCTATTTTACAAGTGGACACATCCAGCAGAACCACATATCCAACAAATGTATTTGCCATTGTCAAATTCATCCTTTGGTTTGATTGGCCAGGAAAAGCGTTAGGTATTGGTAGTTGAAACAGACGACAAAACCAAGAAACCAAACTGGTAGGTGAAATTGCTCTGTTCACGATGTCAACTGGTGCTTTTCTTAGCTTCAGAAAAAATTTATCAAACAACCTTCTTAAATAGGAATAAATTTAAGAACACCATTCTCTTCATAATGTAAATTCTACGCCAAGATTCTTTGTTTTGGGTTTGAACTACTTAATATACTACTTATGATTGATTATTCCTGTTTACGTTATGTCTGATAAATGAAATGGAAAAGAAAAGAACCTTAGTCCTTAAAATGGCTAAGTAACATTAACAATAAATGAAATTAGAGTTTTTGTAATGGATTGGAAACAAATGGAACGAAATAGAATAGAATATTTCACAGGCGTTAATGCCGCGATAGCACTTGACAGAATGAGTGAAAGGTTTGCTAATGATTATAAATATTGATATGTTCTAACTAAGTTATGACTTTATGATAAAAGGAATAACAAGGCAAGTAGAATGAGTACAGAAGACATTCATCATGATTGTGGTTATCGGCATTGTTATTTTTATTATTGAATGCATATTCTCTCTCTGCTCAAACGAACTAACTGTATTTTGCCAGGTATTTCTTCTATGCTTGATGTCAGGATGTAGTATCTGCTGGTTCAACACAGTCTGCTATGTTCTATGCATAAAAAACTTCCATGAAAACCGACCACTTGCACTATCCCTTACCATAAGCTTCAATGGCCTTACTGCTGCAATCTATACCCTCATTGTTAATGCAATAAACCCTGATAATGACTCCATCTACCTTTTAACTAATGCAGTTGCGCCTCTCTTTGTGTCCGCCTTAGCGCTACTCCCTATTCTCCGACAGCCTCCTGCAGAGCAACTAAATCCTGATGCAACTCGCCATGATTCCTTCATTTTTCTTGTCCTCAATGTTGTAGCCATTATCACCGGCTTGTATCTCCTCCTCTTGTATTCATTGTCTTCAAATGTGTCAAGGGCTCGTATCCTTCTAGGGGGTGCTATTGCTCTATTAGTCCTTCCTATGTTCGTCCCAGGAATCGTGTGTGGCAGGCACTGGGTTAGGGGTAACATCTTCAGATGTTTTAGTCTTGAAGGCCCAAACTTCAATTTGATCGATGTTGATGACCTGGAACTTTTTAAAGAACTTATTGCAGATGGACATGGCAATACTGGCTTGATTGGTAGCACAAATGGTGGCATGGAGAAGGAAAATTCCTTGAGGTCTGTTGGTTGTTTCGGGAGGTTGATGGAAAAGGATAGATTAACCATGCTTGGTGAAGAGCATCCAACTAGATTGCTTGTTCGTAGATTGGATTTTTGGCTATACTATGTTGCATATTTTTGTGGTGGAACACTTGGACTGGTTTATAGCAATAATCTAGGCCAAATTGCACAATCACTTGGATATTATTCGGATGTAAATTCCCTCGTTACTCTCTACTCGTCGTTCTCATTCTTTGGTCGCCTGATCTCAGCCGCTCCAGATTTCTTGCGTGAGTATGTATCTTCTCTGCTATTTATATTTCTGCATATGTATCAGCTCTGCTATATTTGAAATTTCAGAATGCTCTGAATTATTAAAGCATAGACAGCACTGTAAAGCATCATTTTATTAAACATAAGTTGCGTGATTCGTTGCATATATGTATGCAGACTCACAAACAAAACTAAAAGATTGAAACTTTACGAATGCAGCAAGGTGTACTTTGCTCGGACTGGGTGGCTAGCAGTTGCACTTGTACCAACACCAATTGCCTTGTTTTTACTCGTTGCATCAGGCAGCGAGATAACTCTCCGCACCAGCACCGCCTTGATTGGCCTGAGTTCTGGATTTGTATTCTCAGCAGCCGTGTCAATCACATCTGAACTGTTCGGACCAAACAGCACCGGAGTCAACCACAACATCCTCATCACCAACATCCCAATTGGATCACTTCTCTACGGCCTTCTTGCAGCTCTTATTTATGATTCCAATGCTGGAAGTTCCAGCTTTCTAGAGTCATTATTTTTGGGAGAAGCAATGGTGTGTATGGGTAGGAAATGCTATTTGTTGACATTTATAATGTGGGGTTGCATTTCACTGGTGGGTCTAGTTTCATGTACAGCACTTTATCTCCGAACCAGACTTGCATTTGATCGTTTTGAAAGAAACCGAAATCAAACAGAGTCCTATGACTGAGAATGTTTGCAAGGTTTATATTATTAGGATGTCTTCATAGAATGAGATGGAAGCAATAGAATTGTAGAGATGATACAAATGTCTGTCCATTAATCAAAATTTCCAGAAAAAGTAAGAACTAGGAGGAGAAAGATTCATATAAATATACACTTCTTTTGTATCTTGAACATCGTTGATGCAATTTGAAGTCAAAGACGGCCACGTGACATATGTTTGTTTTTTGGCAAGTCATTTTGCTCCCACCAGAAGGCAGAAGCCTACGACCACTTGATAGTGAAATTGATTTTGGTATTAATTAGTTCAAGCCTATTATACGAGATATATATATATTTATTTATTTATTTATTTATAGGGCTACTTACATAAAAATGTCTTTTGAAAATTAAAATTACAAAAAATACCCGAAATTTTCGGTTTTCCCGCATGTCCCTCTTAAAAGTTAAAATCACAAAATCTTCCCCCCAAAAGTCAAAATTATAGAACTATGTTTAATTACATGTATGTGCTTGTGTTTTTCTTTGGGTTTATTTTTGTTTGTTTTTAGTTTTTTTAAACTAGAGACTAATGTTTGTTTCTCTTTTTTATTTTTGAGGTTTTTTGTTATTTTTCTTTTTTAGTATCGATTTTTTTTTTTGTGTGGATGAACTCTCTTTCTTTTGTTTCTTATGTGATGAAATTTTTGTTGTTTTTAATAATTCAAATTAGATGATTTTTTGAATGTTTTTCATATATAAGGTTGGGCTGTCAAAACAGCAGGCACAACTATGCAAAAGAAAGTCTGGCGTATAAAAAAGAAGCAAAACCGTACACAAAATGAAGAGCAATAAAATGTAAAAAGTATAAGTTTGGGGATTAAGTAGCAAATTCTGTATTTCTAAACTTACAGGAACTGTTTCTAGGAGAGAAACTTCCGAGGCTTAATCTTACGAACCATACAACATATGTCCAGCAAATTTGAGCCCTAAGAAAACACAATTTTCTTCTTTCCATAGGCCCATTAACTTTAGAATTCACGTTTTTCAAGGGCATATTCTCGTGGCCTAAATAAATTCTCCAATGAAGTCCATATAACAAATACTCGTTCCAATAGAGCACAACTTAAACGATTTTCTTGTACCCTTGAGCTCCACACATTTTCTTGGTTTTTCAAGCTATTTAACAGCCTTTCCCGATATTGAAATCTTGCCCCCATTAATGGATATTTTTGGGTCCATGTAAAAATTCGAGTGTGTACAATTCTTCTACGTCGCAGTTGTTTAAGCAAAATTGTTGGCACGGATAGATAACTCATTTTTGTTGCACTTATATAGAAATTTTCTTATTCGAGATCAATAACATGAGTTTCTGCAAAGCTTGGGTTCTGCTTGTCATTGGCAAAATTCAAGCATGAAGACTGTTGTTCTTTCAAACTTCTGGCCCCCAACTCCTGGATCTTTTAATTTAAAACCAAAACAACTTTTTTTAGCTTATGAATCAAGCCAAATGTCAAGTTTTCATACCCCACGATTACCATTCTTCATTTTCTTCTTTTAAGATTCAAACACCTAAACCATTTTGAATCTACTCAAAACTTGAACCGATTCTTATATCTGACTCAAACCAATATCAAACCGACCACACTTGAATCGAATCCATCGATCAAAACCTCCATACCATTAAAATCAGATTGCATCTCTTTCTTCCGTGTTTCAAACAGGCATAGCACAATCCATGACTAACCATTTCTTTCTCTAAGATGTTTCCACCGTCGACCCAAGGAAGAGCTCTCTTACTTATCGCGTCACTAGAGAGGCGCCATCGACATTAGTCCGTAAAGGAGAAGAAGGACCTGTCGTTCACCACTGAACTTGTCATTGGTTTTAGAGAAGATGGAGACGCTTTGCATCACCTAAGTTTGGGGTTTTAGGTCATTCAGGTATTATGCTAGTAGGGATGCGTCACAAGAGTAACAATGTCACAAAGGAGAATGCACTATTTGTAATTGGCCAAAGCCCAAAAGGGAAGTTTTGCCCTTTTTGCTACCCCCAGCAATGGGAAAAAGGCCAAACTCAGAGGAAATGCTGCCAAATTTTTTTCAAAATTTATGCGACTTACATCTCAAGAAGAATTGTGTAAGATCTATCCAGGAAATTTTATGAGCTCGTCATATTTTTCTTGATTTTTAGGCTATTTTGTAACATTCCACTAAAACAGTCAGCTGAAATTAGTAGGTCAAGCAATTTACTATGCAACAGTTGTCTATCTCACATCATATAAGTGTATATAGATAAAAAAATCTATAAATATAAGAATATGCCTATTTAAGTAACCAAAGCTTAAACCTTTGAGTTTAGTGATTGAAAGCTAATTAGTTGTCAGATGTTGTTTAAAGACTTGTGTGCTTATGTCAGGTTGTGACAATTATGATATCAGAGTCACTTCATGTGCAAACTTGAACAGTGGTGAGACAAATCTCAATTGATATCGATGGTGGGGCAAACTTCAAGAGTTGAGATGGAGGCTCTGAGTTTAGACGAATCTCACATCAGCACGTTGAGTATATGTGAATCTTACACCGACAAAACACGGGAGAGATTTTGGACATCATGATTAGAAGGCATAACGACGAGGACGTTCGCTAATCTAAAGGGGTGTGAATTGTAGCATTACATCAAAACAAGTAATTGAAACTAGCAGGTCAAGTATCTTATTTTGCAACAACTATTTGATCACATCATATAAGTGTATTGGATGGAAAGGTTTATCATTATAAGAACATGACCACTTAATTAACTTAAACTTGAACTTTTAAACTTAGTGTCATTAGTTGTCAAATGCTACTTAAAGACAGTTGTGTGTTTATGCTGGTTCGTGACATATTTAGCACGACCTTTCCCCATATTGCAATTGATATTTTTGAATCCGCACAAAATTTCCCACTTTAGCCCCAATTCAACTAGGCTGACCTAAGAGCATCTGGCAATACCTTTAGGCAACTCAACCAACTGGCCTCTCTAACAAACAATAAGACAAATAAATTCATTACTAAGTAATTGATAACAATGGAGAGGAAACCTCTACATAGTGTGAACACGATAATTGTAAAAGAACATTTGATAAATGTAAAAATTCATAAAAACCTAAAAATAGATCTAGGTCATGTCAAGCTAGTCAATTAGCACTAACATTAACTTCTCTAACAACATGACCAATAGATACAATCCAAAGGCGGACCAATAGATACAATCCAAAGGCGGTTTAGTATCTCTTATAGTCTTTGAACAAACGTATCTTGTCCACCTTTCTATGAATCTAGGTTCGTACAGTATCAATTGTAAGGGTGAAATCAGGTTCTAGTAAAATGTTATTATATCCCTTATGCCAAGCCGATTCAAGACCATATTTCATAGCCCATAATTCTGCAAAGAGGGGAGAGCATGATCTTAAATTCATAGAAAAGCAACATTCATCAATACCCGTAGGATTTCGGATAAAACTCCTTATAGCACTATGTCCTGAGTTTATGTTCACTGCACCATCTACATTCAGTTTCACTTTCCAGAGAATCTGCACAAAAATTTGAATACAAACAATAATTAATTAAAAAATTAATATTTTAATTATTCTTTTTTTTTTCTATTGAAGGGAGCGCACAAAGACTAGATTACATCAAACAATTTATGGAAAAAGGCCAATCCTTAATATAGATTCATGGATTTAGCAGTTTTGGATTAGATGACCTTTATTATATAATAGGCCTGTTTGTTGGAGATGTAAGTTGCATAAAGTCGATTTATATTAAAAAATTATTATTATTTTTTTATTATATAATCTACTTATAAAATTTATTTTTATCGAATTTAACTCAAACAACAACATAATTTTTTCGTATGTTACTGTCGATCGTCTCTCCTTTCTTCTTTTGAAAATATAAAAAGAATACTTTATCATTCTAACTCATGATTATCATGGACTAATTTTGCTAAAATAAGTAATATAATTTCAACGTTGATACAGCGTAAAATATATCTCAGGGCTTTGAAACTCCATTTCACTCCAAAAATTTAACCAATAAAGGAGCCGATTGCAGTTGATTAATTTTGTTTTTTTTTTGAAATCGATTAATTTTGTTAAAAAGCGTGACAAGTAACAATTAATCATTTAGTTTGAAGCAGCAAAACCTGGGGGCGTGGAAATAGCAATCCACCAACATCCGGCGGTAAAATTAAATCACACGAACAAAACGCAAATTTTTTTCTTCTCTTTTCTTTCTTTCTTTTTTTAAAAAACGCAAGCCAAATAGGCAATAATTGCAATATTGTTTAGGAGGTCAATATATATATTTAGTAAATTTTATAATAATTAATGATAAATAAAATATCTTCATAAAATATATTATATATTATTAATTGTGAAATAGGCTCACACTAACTTTACAATAATAATAAATAAATAATAACTAAAAATTAATAAACAACGCACTCACAAACAGTTAACAATACACAAAATTAAAAAAATAAACCAAAATAAAGGTTCAAACTAATAAAAACAAAAAAAGAAGAAAAACGAAGCTCCTCTGTCGCGGTGAGTGGTGCCAAATCTCTCTCTCTCTTCCGATCGCTTCTCTTGCCTCTCTCCTCTGCAAAAATTTCACCTGGATCTGTAAGTCTCTGTATTCGATTTCCCTCTCTCTCTCTCTCTCTCTCTCTTATCTCCAAGACAATGCGTGTTGTGCTAAGACGTCGCAGTTGGTAATTAATTTCGGTCGTCTAATCACCAAGAGATCGTGCAAGCCCTAGATCTCGTTGCGTTCCGCTTTGATTTAGGGTTTTGGTTTTTGGATCTCGGTAGTTGTGTTGGTGGGTGTGTGTGTGCTGGGGTTGGGGTTGATTGGATCGGTTTGTTAGGGTTTAGAATTGTCAGATGGCATCGAATCCTCCATTTCATGTGATGGAGGATCAGACGGACGAGGATTTCTTTGATAAATTAGTGGATGATGATTTCGGCCCCAGCAATTCCCCTCCTAAGTTTGCAAAGGGGAGTGATTCCGATGAGGCCAAGGCATTTTCCAATTTGAGTATTGACGATAATGGTGGGAATAGTGGAGGTGCTTTTGAAGGGAAAGGTGTGGAGGATCCAGGAAATGATGTGGCGGAAGGGAGACATGATAATGTGAATTTATCGAATGCGAATGGTCCGGATGTTATTGAATCGAATAGTGATGGGGTTGGATCCGAAGGTGTGTCGGATTTGATTAGTGGTAAAAGTATCGAGTCTGCAAAATCAGGGGTCAAGGAGGTGGGTTGGAGTTCGTTTTATGCTGATTCCGTTCCCAATGGCAATCATGGGTTTGGGTCTGACTCGGACTTTTTTAGTGATTTGGGAGGTGCTTCGGAGGATTTTCCTCCCAAAATTGATGGAAGTGTTAGTGCTGGTAATGGCGGTGTTGGTGGGGCGGATAATTCAGTAAGTCATGAGCAATATCAAGATGGTTCACAAGTTTATGGAGGATCCACGACAGAAAATGCACAAGAGCAGGATTTGAATAGTAGCCAATATTGGGAGATCATGTATCCAGGGTGGAAGTATGATTCAAACACCGGGCAGTGGTATCAAGTGGATGGATTTGATTCACCATCTACTGTGCAAGGGAATGCTGATGCTAATGCCGGAAATGAATGGGCTGCTGTTTCTGATGGGAAGACAGAGGTTAGTTATTTGCAACAGACTTCGCAGTCAGTGGTGGGAACTGTCACTGATACCGGCACAACTGAAAGTGTTTCTAGCTGGAATCAGGCTTCACAAACGAATAATGATAGGTTCCCAGAACATATGGTATTTGACCCTCAATTTCCTGGCTGGTACTATGATACTATTGCACAAGAATGGTGCACGTTGGAAAGCTACTCATCATCTCTTCAGTCAGCTGCATTTCAAACTCATGATCAGCAGAATCAAAATGGATTCGATGTCAGTGGTTCGTATTCGCAAAACAGTTCAAGTATGTACAATGAATATGGGCAACCTGACATGTCTAGTTTCCAAGGTTATAATAGCCTAGGGCATCATGACAACTGGACTGAGCCCTATGGTGGACATAATCAGCATGCTTTGAAGACATGGCAGCATGAGTCAATTGCAAAGACGACAACTGCAAGTTTTAGTGGAAACCAGCAATTGGAAAATTTTTCAAACTTTTCCACAACCAACCATGTAGGTCAGAAGGCTGCTCTAAATTCTTTTGGAGCAGCTTCTTATGACAAAGTCAGCCACGGAAATGCTGAGGCCAATGGTTTTGTCGGTTCCCAAACTTTTATGCACCGGGGGGACTTTGGTCAGGAGTTTAATCAGGGAAATCTCAAGCAGAACGAAGAAATGAATTTTTCAAATGATTACTATGGCACACAGAAAGCTGTTGGTTTTTCTCAGCATTCTTTTCAAAACAACCAGGAGTTTTCTTATGCGTCCAGTTCAGGGATATCTTCTGCTGGGCGTCCTCCATGTCCGTTAGTTACCTTTGGATTTGGTGGAAAGCTCATAGTAATGAAAGCTGCTAGGTCTCTTGTGAATTCTTCATTTTCAAATCAGGTTAGTCCTTGATAATGAATATTGTTTGCTTGTGATTTTCAACTTATTTATTTGTTGCCCAAGGAAAATGATGCTTGTTTTTGTTGAAATTCGTGATCTTTTTTATAAGTATAGAAGAAATTCCATATACATGGAGGTTTAAATGATTTACAAGCAGTGGGTTAATTTCATACGTGCACACTGATGGCCTAACTGTGTTTGTGCATTTGTTTCAAAGGAATCTGCAGGGGGCTCAATTTCTGTTTTGAATATGATGGAGGTTGTTTCGAGGAGTACAGACAAGACTTCAAGCATTGGAGGGGATAATTGTGATTATTTTCATGCCCTCTGCCAACAGTCATTTCCAGGTCCATTGGTGGGTGGGAGTGTTGGGAATAAGGAGTTGAATAAATGGATTGATGAGCGGATTGCAAATTGTGAATCGCCTGACATGGATTGTAGGAAGAGTGAAGTATTAAAGTTGCTTCTCTCTTTGCTTAAAATAGCTTGTCAGCACTATGGAAAACTTCGGTCCCCTTTTGGCGCTGACACTTCTTTGAAGGTATTTTCTTTTTCTGGATTCTTATTGAAATATGAACCAAGTTCAATGTATACACTTTCGGATTTTCTCGTATCCTGTCTATTATTTTTGTTAAGGAAGCCATTTTGCGATAAGATTGTTGGATTTGTATCTTTTTGTTTTTATACCTTGTGCTTTTAGAAGGACTTTCATGCAACTTTCTGCAATTTGCAGTACATGTTTATTCTGTTGAGTGTAATAATATGCTAGCAAATTGAGAATCATTGGCATTCATCATTTGTTTTCACAATATTTCCATTGAGGCAAATTAACAGCTGTAGGTCCTCATTATTTGTTTCAGGATGCATCTTGTAGATGGTTCATAGTTTGGACGCAAAAAAAGTTCTACTTGAGATCTCCATTTCCTTCAATAAATCTCCACAACACATTTCAATGACAGTTTTCATTGATCTTATGTCAAGTCGTCTGCTGTTGATATTTACTATAATTTATCACAATACATCACTGGGGTAGTTCACATTTTGAAGCTGTTACGGCTTAGAACTAAAGTATATGGGGGCTCTTGCACTCTCTCTTTCCTATGCTATGAATTTTTGGAGAAACATCACTTGAAATGATTGAAATGCCATACATGATAACTTTAAGCTCAAAATAAAAAAGAGTAATAGGATGATTACCAACCTGCAGAATGCTACGTCAAGCTGGATATGTTGTTTGATAGTGGAAAATGTAAATTTACTAAATGTTATTAGTGGTCTATGATTTGTTGTATATCATGCATCATTTTTTCTTGTCACTTTCGTAATGTCTTGTGACTTTTGCAGGAAGTCTAGTTTCTCTTTCTCTCTCCCTCTCTCTCTCTGGTCTCTCTCTGCTCTGTGTGTGTTGGGGAGGGTGGGGGTTTGAGCAGGGGCAAGGACTGTAGGAAATTTGGGTGGAACATGTTGACTTATAGAGTTTAACCTTTAGGGTTATCAATTTTTTTCTTGCTCTAAGTGCTTTGGAAATCATCATCATGAATATATGAGGCAATTGAGGTATTTCTGTTTGTGCTTTTGACAGGAAAGTGATGCCCCCGAATCAGCAGTTGCAAAGCTTTTTGCATCCGCGAAGAGGAATGGTACACAATTTAGTGAGTATGGTGCTCTCAGCCATTGCTTGCATAATTTGCCATCAGAAGGACAAATTCGGGTATTTCATTGGCCACTGCAATATTACGTTGTGATACTGGATGTTAACAGTTCGCAAATGATTCTCATATATTTTGCAGGCCACTGCTTCTGAGGTACAAAATCTTCTGGTTGCTGGTAGAAAAAAGGAAGCTTTGCAATATGCACAAGAAGGCCAATTGTGGGGACCTGCACTTGTACTTGCATCACAGCTTGGAGAACAGGTTTTTGTCCATTGTATTATGTCGCTGTAATTTATTAAGATAAGTTCATGCTTGGCAAAGATTTTTTTTATCACTATTTGTAATTCTGGTGGGGTCTGGGTGTTGTCTTATGATAAATGCAGTTCTATGTTGACACCGTCAAGCAAATGGCACTTCGCCAACTAGTGGCTGGATCACCATTGCGAACACTATGTCTGCTAATTGCAGGGCAACCAGCTGATGTTTTTTCCTCGGATGCTACACATGATTTTGGCTTTCCTGGTGCTGCAAATAATTCTTCTGTGCAGGTGATGTGTCAAGGCATGAATTTGCTTTTGCTTGCTGAATTTTGGTTGATAAGACTACAGTTTTCTAGGAATTTTGGTATGATATTTGCAAGGAACTAGGTAGAATATCTTGATAGAGAAGGTGAGTGATTGTATCCTATTCTGGTTTCAACCCTTTGCATTATTCTCTAATTAGTCAGGTTATTACTCTTATATGATTTGACTAATTAGAGAATATTGCAAAGGTTGAATGATATCAGGCCACCGTAGCTCACTCTATATAAGCTGTACCACCTGTCTGGCATAACTAGCTCTGCCAGGTCAGCTTCTAGAAACTGCCCTGCCTCTCTCGCTAACACTCAAAGCAGCCAAGCAGCAAGACAACAAAACATAAAGGATTATAAGAAAATGTCAAATGATACTACATTAAGCCCAATCTTCAATTCTGTTTCTCTGGGCTGGATCCTTTCTTCTTCTTTGTGCTATAGACAAAATTCACAGGAGGCTAACCGCATGTATTTTATTGTGAGCTGCAGCTTGGAGCAAATGGCATGCTTGATGACTGGGAGGAGAATTTGGCTGTGATAACTGCAAACAGAACTAAGGATGATGAGCTTGTGATTATACATCTTGGTGATTGCCTATGGAAGGATAGAAGTGAGGTATCTTACGTGACATTTACTTGTTGGCATCAATGGAAAGATTTAAATTCTCAATCTGACTGTATAAACTTCCCAGATTATTGCTGCACACATCTGCTATTTAGTTGCAGAAGCAAATTTTGAGGCCTATTCAGACAGTGCAAGACTATGTCTTATTGGAGCAGATCATTGGAAGTATCCCCGAACATATGCAAGCCCGCAGGCTATTCAGGTGTCTATTGATTTTTTCTCTAATTTTCATGATTTGCTTGTTTGTTTGAGCTGTATTGATGATTATGTTATGCTTTGTTTTAATGCATGTTTTATTGTTTGATGCTTCAGTCTACACTGTGTCATGGCTTGTCTTTTCTTTTTCCTTTTTGATTCGAACAATTCCATAGAAGCACATTTTTCAA
>CAODLS011406336.1:0-17691 GCA_948243855.1 Flueggea neowawraea | reverse complement strand
ATGGCACAAGGAAGAATAGACTATTCATGGAGTTTTATCTTCATAAAACAGATAATATTTCATAGAAATGAAATGCCTCTTTATTAAATAATCGAATGACAATGCACATTAATGATTGGACTAGGGCACAATTCTAACACTAGTTTTTGTGGACTTTACTAGAAAATCGTTACCACTAGTTTTCTACGGCTCACTAGCAACCATTCTCTTTTTCTAAAACTCAACAAGGAAACATAACTACTCCAAATAAATAACCTTGCTTGTTATAAAAGCAACCCAAAGGTATGGCAAATTAAAACTCACACAAACCCAGAAATATATGCAAATACAATAACTCAAATGGATTAGAAATGTATAAAAGAGAGAGAGAATGAATAGCATGTCTTAATAAAGGTCTCTCTTAGTTCTCACTATTCTGGAATGTTTATTTATAGTTACTCTTAGAAATATAGCTATTGGGAGTCTCGAAGTAGCCGTTGTAGGAGAGTAGAAAATTTTGATTTTAATTGACGTCAGCTTCATCAACGTGCGTTATTGATATTAACGCGTGTTCTTCAGATACAACATTAGAGATCAACGTGCGTTGCATATCTTCAGCGCGTGTTGTCTATGTTCTAGTAATCACTCCTTTGTGAAAGTCTTCATCTGCGCACTTAGATAATAAACAACTTGCATTGTTCGTTCTATCTACTCGCTTTGTGGCATGATATGCGTGCGTTGTTCTTAGTTCTAGACTATGCACTTTCACCCAATCACTCATCAACGTGCTTTGTTCATTCTTCAACGTGCGTTGTCGATTGTCATTCCAAGATTACACCTTTGGTCAGCACATGTGTCAGAGAATATTCCAATTCAAGTTCTAAGGAGCATCTTGGCTTTGTGGTCATATGAAACTCATCAACGTGCGTTGCTCTTGTATAACGTGCATAGTCTTTGTTCTTCAAAGGTCACGTCTTTACTCATCTACGTGTGTTTCTTTGCCATTCAATGTGCTTCTACGTGCCTTAGAATTTTCCTCATAGAGTTGAACCTCGTCAATGTGCGTTGTATCACATCTGCGTGCGTTGATAAATGTCTAATGCTTACTGCTCTTCTGGGTATGCTCTTCTACGTGCCTTGAGCTTGTGTAACGTGTGTAGTTGCCAGTTTTGCATGCATCAACGTGCTTTGATAAATTTTAAGTGTTTTGTTGTCAAATATCAGTAACTTTATAATTATGCACCTCTTTTATAAATATTTTGTATTTATCATCATCAAAATTAAACTCAATAAATTTGTATTTTGATAAAGCTCATATCAATAGAAAAAAGGGGGAAAAAAAAAGATAATCCCTTACATAATACATAAAAGCAAATCCTTAAAATACCAATGTTTAGGCGCGCTATCCACAACAATCTCAATCGAACTTACAATCATGAGCTGGGGTTGTTTTGCTACTTGGTACGACCACGACAGTGCCGAGGGCCAAAGACCAAGTGTAATAGTATTAAATGTTGTCTTCATCTCTACTAAATTTAATGAACATCACCTTTGTTATTGCAGTCCAGTTCCCTTTACAACATCAATAAAGATTTTTGGCTTAAATATATCCAGATAAATAGGGGTATTTTTGTTCAAAAAATATTATTTTAAACTTTTATTCTTAAAATACCTTTCAATGTAAATTTAAAATTATGTTTAATAACTAAAAAATTAATACAAATTTATTTAATATAATTAAAATTTCCAATGCATCATTAATATATTGGTGCACTCATATTTAAATTTGATACATGCATGACATTAAATATATACTTAATATTAATACTCATATATAAATTAAAAGATGAAATGATAACTTCATAAAATTCGCGATGCATTGCTTGGTGATTTTTATTCCTGTTTCTGCAATCAATTATCGTCTTCATTGCAGGAATTGGTAATGTTGGCACATTTGTTCCCAACTCTTAACACAAATCTTGGTCAACAAGTCTCCTTTCACCATATGTTCATCATTCAACAATTTGGTCCTCACTTGGAAGCATCAATGTTGTAAATTGCTGAAGCAAAAAATTGATAAATCAACTTTAAAAAAATTGTTCTTAAGAATTGCAATCCTATATGAAAAAAATTGTACAATATAATTTAGAGCCAATTTTTCAACGATTTGGACTTGCAATATAATTTTGGTTCATAATAATATAATTAGTATTTTGATTCATATAGTTTTGGACTTACAAAAAATTATATTTTGGTTCATATATAATATAATTTGCAAAATAGTTTCATGTTAAGACGTGTGAACAATAAATCATTTATATAGGTGTTAAGGTTGGATAACTTAATTTGTAAGCATCTGCATATAAGACTATGATGTCTTGGGTTCAAGACATCCAGATGCAATTTTCTAAGATTTTCAAGATATAGGGATTAGTCTCCCTCTTTTTAAGGTCTAATCTATGATTTATAAAAGTAATAGTGGTTCTTTTAAAAAAATTATTCATATAGGTGTACAAAACTGAAAATTACTTACATATAATACAATATTTAGTGTATATTAAGGTGTACAAATTATAAAATTTAAGTATACAACATGTTGTGTACACATTTATACACCTAAATTTTATGTTGTGAACACATTTATACACCTAAATTTCATATTTTATACATCTTTGTACACCTAAATTTCATATTATATGGTTAAAGTTCATGTTGTGTACATCTTTGTACACATAAATTTCATATTGTTTATATGTTATACCCTAAGTATATACGGTAAAATAGATTAAAAAATAATATTCAAAATATAATTACACAACTTATAAATAAAAAAATTATTATTATGAACTACAATTTTTTATTTAGATTTGAGTTTTTGATTATTTAAAAAAATTAGTATATCATTAATTATTAAAAATTCAATATAAACTTAATACTACGTACATAGTATTGACTAACAGAAAAAAAGCTTGTTGAATGTGCTCGAGTAAATAGTCACGAGAAATGATTTTTACCAATTATCAATAGACTTACTATATTCAAAATGTGTTCCATATTTATCATGCCAGTGTATAGTTTTCTAAACTCACTAGGTCGTGCTTGAAAGATAAAATCGTGGTTTGAACTTTGATTCTTCAGTGTAATTTTAAAAGTTCCATTGATGTTATGACCAGGTGGTTGCATTTTTAAAGAGGTTGGATTTGAACAAGAAACAGTGGGTAAGATACTTGGTTAATTGAATATGTAATAAAACTACAATTTTTTATGAGATTTGGCATAATTGTCTTGAAAAAATAAAATTTTTAATTATCATTTTTTATAACATCCCATTAAAGCAGACAATTGAAACTAATAGGTCAAACAACTTACTATATAGTAATTTTGTGTTTTCACATCATATAAGTTCATATAGATAGAAAGTTTTATAAATATAAAGACATGACTACTTAAATAATCAAGACTTGAACTTTTAGGTTAAGTGGTTTGAAGCCCATTAATTGTCGGATGTTGTTTAGGGATAACTGCGTGCTTATGCCGGGTCTTGACACTTCTAAATTTTTCTTCAATATTTTTTCAAATATTATAGACATTTTATGTTTAAAAATCCTTTCTATCCAGATCAATTTGATCCAAATAACAACTCTTACAACATTGAATACTTCAGATTAAAATTTCATTTTCCGTAAGCCAAGTGCCACCCTTAAGCACCAAGCAACTTGAAAACAGAGTAAATGCTCTAATGTGTTCATATTTTTATTTAATTAAAAAATATGAAATTTAGCACAATTCAAAAATTTTTCACGAACTTCATATATCTCACTTCTTTTTGATGAATTATATATCACTTCTTTTTTATGAATTATATATCACTCTATCCATCTAAATCTATCAACATTTGTTTTTATTTTATGCTGATTTAACATTAAAAACGTCAAACCGTATCAATGTTGCAGGCAGGGCGGAGCTATATAGGAAGCGCTCACAAGTACTTGAAGTTTATCATATTCTTTATTTAAGTCCTTTCAATTTTAAAATTAGCTAATTTAAAACCTCAATTAAACACTAAATTTAACATAAAAAAATTAACAAAATACAATCATAATTTTTAATTAATTTATATCTAAAATCTATTAATACTAATTGTCATAGCCCGAAATCGGACCATGACCGACGTACGAGACAAACCGTCTATGTGAGCTCGGCTCATCTCGTACAAGTCTCGGAGAACATAACTTATAACCATTTTCTTATTAATCAAATGAAACTATTTAACAAATAGTTGTTTTACTAAAACGCTTTTGGGTAATAATAGATTATAAATCCAAAATTTTAAAATAGAAAACAAAACATATATTCAGAGGAAATTGTAAAATCAATATATATATATATATTATCAAATAGAATACATGCCAAAACCCATTATCCGGTGTGGAGCATCTAACATATCGATGACTAGCCCAAACAATAGGGCACCCACTGCAGACAAAGGCACTTCATTGAGCATGAAAAACCGGATACATGCTAACAGCAGAACCTGAAAAATGAAATAGAAATAAACCAGAAAAAAAATGGGGTAAGAACCCAGTGAAGAATAACATTTCAGGACGGCTACAGGTCCCACACAAAATGTTTCGAAAACCTTTTCGAAATCTAACACAGACAAATATATCCTTATACGTATGTATACACTCTAATACTTTTAGTAGCGTTTGAGAAAAATCATTTCGAAAACTTTTGCAGACAATGCAACAACAATAATCACCCATGTTAAAAAAATGATTTAATAATCCAGATGGAGTACTTAGATTCTCAAAACAGACTTGGATAAAATAGTTTCTCCAAAAAAATATTTACTTAAAATAACAGAGTTGAAAAACCAATTATAATACTTGTTCTAAAAACTCTTGTCAAAAATCGTAATATAACTGAATATCTGATCGGGACGGAACTGAACTGATGTGGACTAAACCACCTTATATAAAACTGATGTGGCTACGCCACCTGATGGATAACTGATCTCGTGTGTTTGCGATATGTACAGGGTTACCACCTACTTTGGTAACTGAGTTTAAACTGACCAATGGTATACCATAGGCTACGCCTCTCTGTAACTGAGTGTCCCAAATCACGGAATACTTATATCTCAAAAATATATTTATACTAAAAACTTATAAAACCATATTTAAAGCCAAGCAGACAACATACAGGACAAACAAATCATTATCAAATCTTTCTCATTTTCAAAAGCAGATACTGAACGGAAAACATTTCCAAATATTGAACAAGTTCCTTATTTCAAACGGAAATACTTGTTACTGAAATCATACCAGATTTCAAAGTACTGAATGCTTAGTATTGAAACATATCTTTTCAGACGGAAATACTTTTCACAAAAATACTTATTTAGAAAATCATACCAAATTTCAGAAGACTGAAAACTTAATACTAAAATACGTACTTATGCCCAAAGCAAACATTTTGTTCGGAAAACATAAAACATTCCCAAACTATTTTCCATAGCAGGGGTTATCACATAAATGAAACACATCAAAAGTATATAATTTTAGGAGACACAGCATATGTGTCTGAAGCTGTTATCCACTCACCTGGACATCTAGCTAATAATCCGGTTGCGGTCCACTGGTGAAGGACTGGTCGCCTCGGGAACTGAACAAAGCTGAGAACAAAGACAAATTATAACATACTCAGACATGGTAACTGTGACATTATAGAATATGTATGCAATGAAAATGCAGACTCAGGCGCTATTGGCGTCAGAAAGCCTATTTCGATCAAAGATCTAACTCTCTCGACCCAAAAGTCAAAATCTAGGTAAAATTATGAATTGGTCCCTGAACATCATAAAATTACACTTTAGTCTCTAAGACATCGGGAATTAATAATTAATCCCCAAGCTTTCAGAATTAATAATTGAACCCTCCAAACAACTCAAATCATTAATAAAACCTCCAGTTTCTCAAAATTATAAATATATCTAATATTTTCCAAAATTACAAATCTCCATAATTTTATAAAATTACAAATCTAACTGCCAAAGCAAAATACCATATCAGTCCACCAAAGAAAAATACCAAATCAGTTCCTCAATTTAAAATCAGAAAAATGACATTTTCACTTTAGTCATTGCGCCACAAAAGTTTATTCAAAAATGTCACAAAACTCGATTCGGAAGGGACCCAATATTTGCGATAGCGCAAACCCACTCAAAATTGTCCAATGAACCCAAATCTAACTTCAGTTTTCATCAAATTAACTTGGAACAATCCAAACCGAAATTATCATTTTTGGACCAAAATATACCTATAAAATAAATTATCAATTTCTCATCAATCAATCCAAATCTATGTTCCTCCATGTTCCTCACACTCATATCTAACATAAACAACTTCAAATCAAGCCAAACATCCAGCGAAAACCGAACTCTAGCATATTACAAACCCATTTTTGGTCAAACATGCTATTAAGCAAAAATGAGCATGAAAAGGAGCCAAAAATTGAAAATGAAGGATGAAATTACCTCAAATCTGGTAGAGGAATGTCCTGAGAGTAAGAGGAATCAAGTTTGGTTGGATTTGAGTGAGAAATGAGAAAGAAATGATGAACAAACGAAGGAGAGTTCGATTGGCTTAATAGAGAAACCTGCAGCATGAAACGGCGTCGTTTCATTCAAGACTCACTGTCACTCTCTTGAATGACACGTGGAAGGCCCAGACGACCGGGCTCGACGAACGCGTAGACTTATAGCCCAAACGACTCGTCGTTTGACGACGGTTTGAAACACGCGAACAGACAACAAAAACACATGTGCGAACGACAGGGCTTCCAATGGCAAACGACAAGCAGTTTGGCCACGAACGATAGACGACTAGTCATCCGGTCCTTGATTTCCAGATTTTCATTTCAATTTCCATCAATTTGCACTTACCCAAAATACTTCCAAATCACTCCTAACTTTCATTAATCACTTAATTAACATCAAAAACATAAAATTAACTCTTCAATCACTAAAAATAAAATTTCAAATAAATTCTCAAATTATCTAAAATAATTATTCTAGAAATAATTATCCACTAATAATTATTCAAAATAATTACTCCAAATATAATTATCTAAAATTACTTATAAAAAAATATACAAAGTATTACACTAATCAATTTTAAATTAATTTTATATCTAAAAATCATTAGTTCTACTATATATACATGTATGACCTGCTTAATACTAAAATCCTATACTAGCCCTGCTCCGTCACTGGACTCCTCCGATTTTTTCCGATCTTTTTGACACGAATCTCTCTCTCTCTCTGCGTTAATACCCTCATAGAGCAGCTATAACACCTCTGCTGAAAAAACAAAAGAAAAAACATAATAATCTTCCCACTTTTTGGAAAGCATAACATACTGATTAGAGGCACGTTCAGCTAGTTTACATGAATCGCAACTGGAACGTTAATTCATAATTTTAATCCTCCAAAACGTTTATCAATAGCATGAGCTGCTGAGCAAATAGACTATAATAATATAGCTTACGTAGATACACGAACCAAAAAGAGAGAATGACAACGCGTAAATGGCCACCAACAAAATTTTGCCGCATCTCTACCCTCCAACTTAGATTACATGGAAAAAATGAGGAGGAACATGATGCTAAAACTCAAAAATCTACCTAAATACCTATTTGGCATCAATCCACAAAAGGAATCTACCAATTATTCATGAATCACTACGTAAAAATCTACAAAAGAAAGCCTAGCTAAGACCTGTTTGGCATTTTAACTTCATACAAAGCCTAGCTAAGACCTGTTTGGCATTTAAACTTCATAAGAGATATAGTTCGTAACAGCTTTGGACCCTTCAGCAAGAGCTTGCTTTCCAAGCTCACCAGGCAAAACCAACTTCACAGCTCCTTGAATCTCCCTCGACGATAATGTCTGCTTGTGACCATGCTGCGATAGCTTCGCAGCCTCCTCGGCTAGCCTTTCGAAGATGTCGTTCATGAAACTATTGATCACACTCATTGCCATTGACGAAATTCTTAGCTCCGGATGCACCTGCTTCAAAACCCTAAACACATACCTCTTGTAACCCTCTTTTCCTACTTCACCACCTCTCCTTCCTCTCGTCTTCCTCTTCCTCTCGTGACTCTTGGCTTTCTTTGTCTCTTCTTCCTTTATTGGTACTGAAGAAGTGTCTTCTTTGGATTCTTTTGGTTGCTCTCCTTGTGAAACTTCACTTGTTTGTTCCTCCCTTGAAACCTCTTGTTCTTGTTCTTTCTCTTGCTCTTTGTTTGGCTCTTCCACGGGAACTTCAATTGTTCTTCCTTGGATTTCATCTCTCTCTTCTTCTTGCAGCTTCTCTTCAACAGGAATATTGACCCTCACAACCTGTTCTTCAGTACTTTCAGGCTGTTCCTTAGTTGACTCTTTTGAGTCATTCTCAAAAACCGAAACCTCAACTGTTTCCTTCACAACTTTCCTTGTAGACCTCACCACAGTTCTCTTCTTCCCTGAACGCTTGGGAGCCATTTTTAACTTGCTCTTTTAACGTTTCTTCACAGTAATGACTCACTAATTCAGGGATCAAATGACAGATTGATTAACCATGCTGTATATATAACAGTGAGGGAAGTTACTAGAGGAGAACATGTGGGATTACGGGTGTCAAGTTCTTGATGAAGTGAATGGCTACGTGGGGTTAAAACGTGATCGTGGCACAGTGAAGAAGAAAACTTCAAAGATTTTTGTACTGTGCATAAAAAATTCTAGCTTCAGTTCTCCTCGTGTACTGCAATTTCTAGTGTCTAGTGTCTACCACGTTCTTATCCAGATACTATTTAAAAGTTCTTAAAAAAAAAGTGGATGATTTATAAAATCTAAAGCAACTATTTTATCTTTTATTTTTATTAAAATTAAAATTTAAAATATTTATATGTAAATATTAAATAATTATCGTTAAATTTAAAAGTTCTTTCAAAAAAGGAAAACTCATAAGAAGAAAAGTCAAGATTAGTTTAGTACCATTGACAAGAAAAAAAAAAAGGACACAGAAAGAGCAAGAAAAAAAACGTTTATTTAGTTTGGAAAATAATTTTTATTTTTTTATTTTTAGTTTTAAAAAATTAAAAATATTTAAAAATTTATTTATTAAAAATTTAAAATAAATTTTGATAGAAAATAAGAGAAGAGAGAAGATATATCTCTTTAAAATGTATTTTAAATAAAAATTAAATATAAAATTTTATTTTACATAGAGATTTTTTAATAATTTTTTATTTTTATTTCTATTTTTATTTTTTTTAAATAATAAAAAATTCTTCAAATTAAACAGCCTCAAAAAGTTTATGCTACCCTTATTTTGTTCTGTTTTCTAGTAGTTGTCGGCAAGGTTAGCCATTGGATCGGGCCAAGCTAGCTACAACATATTTTTTCAGTTCAGTTAATTGGGTCAGGCTGAGCCGGCCTGCTTGACCAGATTGAGTATATTATCCGAATCCGTCTATTAAAAAAGGATTGGCCTAACCAGCCCTCCCGCGGGCCACAATTTTAATTTTTTTTTGCCTTATCTGTCAATTTTAGCACTTCTAACATTATTTTAACCAAAATATAAAGATTTATATTAAACTAAATAGCAATATTAGCTATTCTTCATTCATTTACTTAAAATAGCATACAAACGAACCGAAAAAATATCCGACACATATTAAATTCTTCATACATCATATTAAAATTAGATAGAAAAACAACCAAACTAACCAACCATCCTTGGAATTAGATCTCAAACTGGAACCATCTTTATTTTCATTATTCCCTATTAATGTTAGGCTGGGCCTTTTTTTTTGCAAACTCAGGCTTCACCCAAAATTTATATCGGATCATTTTTTCCAACCTAGCATGGCCCTTCAGGCTAAAAAATCAAACCTAAACCCTAATATTAACATGGTCAGGTTTGGGCCAGTCCACGGGCTGGGTTTATTTGCCCACTCGTAGTTGTCGTTAAGTTGTCTTCTAATTATTATTTTTTAAAAATTTTTATCTCTATTTTTTTACAAATATTTTATTAAAATTAGTTTTTATAATTGGTGCAGTAAGTGGCCGAAATTTATTTGGAAAAAATTTAATATTTAGACGAAATTAAAATTCAAATTTTGATAAATGTCACCCAGGTTTCCACCCAGGTTTTCAAATATGAAAAATACTAGATAAAATAAATTGGATTTGATAAATGCCATATTTACAAAAAAAATGGCAATAGTTTTGTGAGAAATTAATTTTTTTGTGAAAAACTAAATTTCAAGGGAAAAAAATCTGATCTTTCAGAATGTATCCGGTGATCTGCAAATGTCTTCAAATCTATCCAAATTTCTCCAAATCAAAATTTTGTAAATCAAATATCTTCAAATTACAAATTCTTTATACAATTTTTACGATTTTTTTGATAGTCTCCAAATGTCTCTGAAAAAAAGTTTACAATTTTGTTATAAGAAATTTAGTTTAATTTAGATGATTTTCAAAAAATCTCCAAAAATATTTAAATTTCATAATTTTTAACAAAAAATTAATTCAATAATTTTTTTTTGTAATATATATATTTCTTAGATTAAATTTAATTAATTATATATTATTAATTTTGTTTTATTTTATTTAGAAAAAATAATTTGTTGTTCAGTGGGTTACAAAGGTCTCCAAATGTATCTGTATGTCTCTAAATGTATCTATCCATGCATAGAAATCAATATATTTCAAAAAACTGAACCAAAGTTAATAAAAACAACCTAAACAAACACAATTAAATCTCCAAATGTATCTGCAGGTCTCCAAATACATCTGCATGTCTCCAAATATATCCATCCCTGCACAAAATCAATATAATTAAAAAAAATAAAGTCAATAAAAACAATCTAAACAAACACAATTAAATCTTTTCTCATTTTTAACAATAATAAAATAATTTAAAAAATAAAAAAGGTAGCAACTAGGGTTGAAATGCTAACCGTTGCAACTCCGCTGCCCACTCCTATTCCATTACTTCGTCTAGCGCCTTCTTCTTCGTTGACTCTAGATCCACTTTCTTCTTTGGCATTCCAAATCAACTTCAATTGCTTTCCAGATTCGCCATGATAGAAGATGAATCTTTCCTCTGTTGCGGTCGAAACCTAGAAACCATCTGTATTTGCAATGTCATATTTCCTTTCAACATGAGAGACAAAACAATATTTGTCCTCCATCATCGTCGTGATTCTAATGGCGGAGATCGAGACGTCATCAGTAATAACAGGTCAGGTAGATGAATAAATAGATCTCACATTCGAAAGTGGAGATCTCTATCTGAATTGCTTGTGATGGTGAGACGAGAGATGATGGAGGAGAGTGATGGTAGAAGTTGTCGGTGATGAGAGGAAGTGAAAGGAGAGAGACGAGTAAAAAAGACAGACGAGAGTGGAAAAAGACATAGAACATGAAGAAGGAAAAGAGCGATAAAGTAGAGAGAGAAAGTAAGACAAATAAGGATGAGAAATTCACAAACAGTTCCCTATAGCATTCCATCCAATTCTGATCAAATCCTTTGATGTCTGAGATGATATTTTTGCAAGTTTAGCTGTTTAAGTCCTATGAGTGATGAGATTTATGATTTTCAGTTAAAAGCACATTTAAGTGTGGAATTACGTGTGTAGGGCATGCTGAAGGTCATGATCTGGCCTGACCCGTGAGCTGAGAGGCTGACTACGTGCATTAAGGGGTGTCTAAACACTTAGATCTTGTTCTGGACGTGACCAAGAGCTGTTGAAGGTTGACTATGCAAGTAGTGCCTTGGTCTACACATGTTGTGCCCTCTACGTGTATAGAAAACCTATGCCATGCACGTTAACATGCCAAAAAATTGCTAAAAATGAGTGAAACAGTGCATTTTGAGCGATGGGTTTATTTACAACCCTTCACTCGACCTCATTTGGCCCTCACTCATCTTTCTCACTTTCTCTCACTTTGAATCTGTCTATCTCCATTGCATTTCATCCCTCCATCAATTCCTTTCAAGATTTGAGGTAAGATTCACTTTCTCTACTCATTTCTTCCTTCCCCTTCATGTTTTGTGGGTGTGTATGGAGTGACAAATTGAAGTTAGGGTTTGGGTTTAGTTTGATTATATCACTATATGAGTTATATATTTATTAGATTATGTTAGATCATGCTTGAATGAAGCTAGAAATGAATGGATTTGGTTTGGGTTTTGTTGCTGATGCATATATGTGAGTGGGTACTTTGGATGAGGGTTTTGAGTTCAATCTCTATTTTGAATGAATTTATGACTTCATCTAAGTTATATTTTGTTAATTTATGTTAGAATGGACTTGATGATTCATGGGTTTTGGTTTGGAATCAAGTATTTTGATCTTGTTTTTGAATGGGTTAGGGTTTGGTGCGATTTTGGATGATTTTGTGTTCTTTTAGAGAAATTGATGATACATTCATGTTCTAGAGGATGATTAGAGTTGATTTGTGTGAATTGGAACGTTGGGTTTCGATCAGTACAAATTTTGTGGTGTTTTTAAAAGAATTTCTGTTGCAATGACTAAACTTAACATTTTGCATGTTTGGGGTTTAAAATGCAATTTCTGAATATTTTGAAATACTTTGAGAATTGTTTGGTGAATTTTGAAAAGTTTGAGGATTGATTTGTAATTTGAAATAGTTTGAGTACCAAACTGTAATTTTACATCGAGGTTGGAATGTTGATGATAGTGTTAGATTTTCTATCTAAATAGGATTTCTAACACCGTCGGAGTTTGAGTCTGCATTTATATCTCTATATTATCTGTATTGCCACAGTCACCTTGTTGATTCTTTTGTTAATGCATTCTATTTCAGCTTAGTCCAGTTTCTGAGGTGACCAACCATTTATCGATGGTTAGTGATTCGGAGTTTGACAGCTTGACATCTAGGTGACGTGTAATATCCTGCATTTTTTCCCGATTGAATTTTTTCCGGTAGAAATTTTTTTCTTCGTTAAATGATTTTTGTTAATTTTGTAATTAAGGGAATATATTTTTATTGGTTTTATAAAATTTGATATGATCAAATTTGTTGATTTTATTGATTAGAATTATTATTTTCAATTTATTTTAGTAAAGAAATATTTTATTAATTATTCCAAAAAATTTTTGTTAAATTTCAAAATTTATTTTTAAAATTTGAGGAGTTAATTTTGAGTTTTAAATGTTATTTGGGTGTTTAATAAAGTTTAGAAAATGATTTGGAAGTTTTTGATTAAGTGAAAAATGGTTTGAAATTGAAAACAAAAAATCTGGAAGTAGGAGAGTGAGCTACAGGTCTTCTGAGAATGAAGCCAAGTTACGAGTAGTTTGTTCTGGGTGCGACAGGTCGTCTGAGTTGTTGAAGCAAATGGCACGTCATTTGCATTACTATGGCGACTGTCGTCCGCATCTCCAAGCTGTCGTTCGCGCATGCTTTAGCTCCTCACTAACCTAAACGACGTCGTTTGGTCTTCTCATCAGCTCAGCGTCAAACGACGCCGTTTCAGTCTTCCTTTCCTTCCTCAAAAACAACCCGACAGCAGCCATCTCTCTCTCTCTCTCTTCGTGTTCTTCGATTTTCAACCATGAAATTCGTCTCTCTCTCTCCCTTCCTCTCTTGTACCTCGTCACTCCCCACACAAGCCAATGTAATTTTTTCTTTCTCTCTCCTCCATTTCATGCGTTTTTGCCATGGTTTTTACTGAAAATTATGGGTTTCAGTTGAGGCTTAGGGTGCGATTTTGGAGGGATTTTAGGATGATTTGAGCTGGGTTTTGTTAGATAATGATGGATTGATAATAGAAAAACATGAATGAAGCTTAAAAATGGAAGATTGGTGATTTATTTGTTGTGGGTTATTTTGGTCTGAATTTTGACTGACGGTTTGGACTGATTTTGAGGGTCTTGTTGTAAACCGAGGCTAGATTTATGTTTTTGGAGTTGATTTATGTCAGTTGGAACGAGTGCGAACATCGGGTTCCTTTTGGTTCGAGTTTTAGGGTATTTTTGAAAATATTTTTTTCATCTCAAGGACGTAGCTGAAAATTCTGTTTTTCTGAAATAATTGGAGGACTAGTTTAGATATTTTACATGATGGTCAGATTTGTAATTTTGAAAAAATATTGTCTAGATTTGTAATTTTAGAAAATTATGGGTAATTATGCAATTTTGATAAATTTGAGGTTTTAGTTATAAATTGAGTTAATTGGAGGATTTAATTTTAAATTCTAAAATTTTGGGGATTAATTATTAATTTTTGAGATTCTATGGACTAAAGTGTAATTTTATGAAAGTCAGGGGCTAAAGCGTAATTTTACATAAATTTGGATTTTTGGGACGAGAGTGTTAGATCTTCGACCGAAATAAGTTTTCGGTCGTTGTTTGAATGTTCGAGTCTGCATATGCATGTGCATGCATTACGGTGCAGCTACAGTACCATCATCATATTTCGTTTTGTTCTTGATATATTTTTCTATGGTGTTTCTGTTCCAATTTCCTGTTTGTGCCATCAGGACCAGCCACCAGTGGTGCGAGACTGGGTCATTCAGCTTGGATATTCAGGTGAGTGGATGACATCTTCAAACACATAGGCTGTGTCTTCTAAAATTATATGTTTTTGGCGTGTCTGGATTTGACATGTAAATCGGATTAATAAAGGATAAGAAATCCTAAAAATATGACTTATGTGATAACCTTGGTTGTGGAAACCAGTTTTGGAAATTGTTTTGTTTTCGGAAATAAATATTAAGTTTTTGGTATTTATCGTGATTTTCGAAATAAATACTCTGTGTTGATTTTTTGAGAGTATTTTCTGATGTGATTATGATGTTTCTGAAATAAGGGTTTTGTTTTTGGAATTAAAGGCATTTTGTAATAAATGTTTCGTCTGGACATGAATAAAATTTTCAGAAAAAATATCGTTTTGATATTTTGGTGAATGATTATATGTTTGGTATACTTGATACTTGAATATTTTAGAATAAATATTTCAATAATGTTTTTGGTAAACATTTTGTTTTAGGACACCCAGCTATGGGGTAGCATAGTTTTGATACAAGGATGTTGTATCAATTGCCTGAGTGGGTATATTCAGTGCCTAAGTGGCTTATACTTGATGCCTAAGTGGCTATATTATACCATGGTGTCTGAGTGACTAATCTTCGTCTAAGTGGCTATTATCGAGTCCTGATGACTCGACATATGTGATTTTGGTCCTGCTAAACTTGATAGTTTTCTCTAAAAATATTTTGGAAAAATAAAAGTGATTTTTGGAAAATACTTTGAAGGAAAAGTATTTTGGCTATTTTGAATTTTGGGAATTTAAGGTTTAATTTATTTATTTAATCAATTCAGTTGATTGTTTGTTGTCTGCCTTATTTGCGAAGGATTTCAAAATAGTTTTCGAAACCATTATTATTTTATATATAGTGTGTATATGTATGTACACTTATATTTGCATGTGGTATGTTTTGAAACGTTTCCAAAACAGTCTTTGTAAGACACATATGAGACGCTCTGGAGTGTTGTTCCTCACTGGGTTTGACCCCCTTCTTTTTCCTTGTTTCCTTTTTACCTCATTTTTTAGGTATACTTGATAGCGGACGTTCGATTTTTCCACTCTCAGTGAGGTACCTTGGTCTACAGTGAGTGCCCTATTGTTCGGACCCGATTTTCAGTTCTGTTAGATGCTCCACAACGAGTGGTGGGTTATGGTCCTGTATTTTATTGTTATAATGATTAAATTGTTTTTAATTATAAATATTTGTTTAGTATTTGATTAAATATATATATTTAGTATTTGAAAATGAGGCTATATATATTTAGTATTCGATAATTTTTTTTATTTCTCTAAAACTTATTATTTGTAAAATGTTTTAACATGACTAATAAGCCGACTAATAAATTGAATTTGGGTATGTGTTTCTGTACTCTGAGGCTTATGCGAGATGGGTCGAGCTTTCACAGACGGTTCGCCTCGTACGTCGGTCATGACCCTACTTTGGGTCGTGACAGTGCGATATTGACTTCAGACACATAGGCTGCATTTTTTTGAATTTATACATTTTTGTTCTGTTCTGGCCTTGATAAGTAATTCAAAATAAATAAAGGATTAAAAATCTTAAATTCTAACTTATGTGAAGACTTGTATGATTTGAATTTGTTTCTGAAAATCTTTAGAATTTCAGTGAATAATAAGAATTTGTTTTTGGAAAAATTATTGGAATTTTGGGATAATAATGATACTCTGTTTTTGGAAGATTTTATTTTTCTATAATAAGTCGCTTTGTTTCTAAAAAGAATACGATTAAGTATAATATATTTTTGTAGAACATTTTTGAAATAAATTCTAAAATTTTGTTTCTATAAATACTTGTCTACTTTGCATGTTGTTTGCTTGCAAAAATTGTTTTCATCTGTTTTTGAAATATAATATCTTATATTCATTTGTTTTTGATATACTAATCTGATACAACCTTAATGGCAATACTACTATGTTTCTAAACTATTACTTGATATAGCTTCAGTAGCTATACTATTTGTCTTAGTGGTAACTAAGTGCCTTAGTGGCTATGCCTGTCTTAGTGGCTATACTTGCTTTATTGGCTATACTTACCTTAGTGGCTATATTTGCCTACACGACTTTACATGCCTTAACGGTTATACTTCGTGCCTATATGGCAAACCGTTGTTTCTGAAATTTCTGATAAGCAAATATTTTTTTGAAGAATTTCACTTTATTTCTGGATATGTGCTAGCTGTGATAGAGCTTAAAAATGCTTTTTTAAAAAAATTACTCAATTTTTGAATTTATGTATGTTGCATGCTTTGTTTGTGAATAGTTTTGAAATGGTTTTTGAGATGCTACTACTTACATAACCTACATATATATATATATATATATATATATATATCTATAATATCTCATATTTTTGATATTATTATTTTATTATTTTTGGATAATTTGGAATAATGTGAAATTTTGTTTTTTTGTGATTGGAGGATAAATTTTGTGTTTAAGATGTTAATTGGGTGATTAATGAAGGTTATGAGTGATTTGGAAGTGAATTATTAAGTGAAAATTGGTGGGAAATTGAAAAATAAAATCTGAAGATAGCAGGCCGAACGACCGATCGTCCGCTGTCAGTCGCTGAACTGCATGTCGTTCATCGCTGGCAGAGCTATCGTTTGTGTGCGTGCTACTGTCGTCGCTGACAGAGCTGTCGTTCGTGTGCATGTTGCACGTGCGTTCAAGCGAGCCACCAAACGACGAGTCTTGCGCTGTCGTCTATGTCCTCCGTTTGTTGTTCGAGGCCGTGTCAGCTGCTCATGGACCAGAGAAATGTCGTTTTTCACCAGTGACCAAAACGACGTCGTTTTGTTCTGCAGAATTCTCTATTAAACCAGAACCAACATCACTTTGTATTTTCATCATTTCTCTCTCGTTTCTCACCCAAATCCGACGAAATTTGATTCCTTTTGCTCTCAAGACATTCCTCTATCATATTTGAGATATTTTCACAGTTTATTTTCCATTTTTGACTCCTTTTTATGCTCATCTTTGCTGATGTTCATGTTTGACCGAAAATATGAATTGTGAGGAGCTAGGGTTCGGTTTTGGCTGGATGTTTGCATTGATTTGGAGTTGTTTATGATAGATATATG
>CAODLS011406136.1:0-10063 GCA_948243855.1 Flueggea neowawraea | reverse complement strand
TGTTAGAGCTCTATACTGAGATGTTGTTGGGCTAATGAGTTGCCTTTTATACTCTGATGTATTTTTATTGATTTTCCCACGGATATTATTTTGGAATATATTTACTTTCATATATATATATATATATATATATATATATATATATATCGGTTTTCTATAAATTGTTTTATATATCATATGCTTTGAATGACAAAATGTTTTGATAATTAAATGTTTTAGGTAGAGATTTTGATCTTTGAGGCTTGTGCGAGATTAGCCGGGTTTCCACAGACGGGTCGTCCTGTATGTCGGTCGTGGTCCGAAAACAGGTCGTGACAATAAATAGAGTTTTTTTTGCTTCTTTTGTCATTTTGTTGACAAGCTTCTTGACTTTCTTAATTTTCTAATTTGTTACTTTCTTTTTTACCATGAACTTTCACTTTTTATGATTGTTTTTATTTGTCATTTTTTCATATAAAAGAAGAAAATGAACAACAAATAATAGTTTATTCCCTTAAGCGTACAAAATGTTTGAAAAATTATAGTTAAGTTTGGTAGAAACACCATAGCCTCAACCACTAGTGCGAAATAGAAGGGTCGAATCAACTACTCCTAATACCATTCCTGAAATGAGTCCCTTCTCAAGGTATTTTTATGTCTGTTTTTCCCATGTAAATAAGTATTTGTCTTATTTTTCCTTCATTATAATTTGTATTTGTCTTCATTTATCTTTATTCTGACATCATGTCCCCTTTTCATCAACAACCTCAATTCTCATTTATCATCCCCATTGTTTCATCCTTCCTCTTTATCCTCCTCGCATGTCCATTGTCCATCCGTTGTGGAAGTCGACGGATGTCCATTGTTTCATCACTCAACACCTATATTCGTAACTTATGTTTCAAATGTTGTAATGGAAGTCACTCTTCCACACCTTATGCATCTGCAAGGTCTTTGCCTCAATCAAATAGACTGAAATATGATGATCTTGCTGAAGTTGCATTCCTTTCCTAACAACAATGTATAGTTGTTGGTTCATCTCATGTTCATCGGAGTGTTGATTATTTTGGATTAGAACAATTGTTAGCCTCCATTTGAAAACTAGTCAAGGGAGTCACTATCAACAAATTGGTCAAAATTGTCACTTATTTAGGTTCTTTCATGCTTTGGAATTCAATTGATCTATTGACATGGGTCTTCGGCTTTTCAATAGACAACCTATAATGTTTCATCATTTGTCAAACCAAGATGGGCCCAATTACTTTGTCTAATGTATCTATTTTAGTTCAATTACATACCTTGAACTGAATGTGTGTATCAAAATAATGGTAATTCTATCGATGAGTATGTTACTTCAGGTCATACAAATTCATTCACATTATGATAGAGGTTTATCTAAATTCGGGTCATTGTAGATGTCAATAAACCATTGGCAAATTGGCTTGTTCATTAACAAGAAAAGGGAACATTATTTTTGAGTATCATTCAAATAAGAGAAATTGCCCACATTATTTGTGGCCTCATTAGCCACAATGAGCATTGTTGTGATGAAGTATACAAAGATTTTGGTAGTTCTAGTTTGGTTGAGTTTTGTGTCCTTGCGGCGTACCCTTCTGCCAAAGTTTAAAAACCAAATGTTGGGGGATTGATGGCTTCATAAAGATACTCAAGACGAGAATCATTTACCTGTGTTTTTTTTTTGGTCTCCATGAATCCTAATTTTGAGGTGACAATTCTTGGTAATCTATATAATTAAGTAATCCTATTGATATTAGTATGTCATTGTGCCACGTGTCATTCTAAAACTATAGCATGCAATTAGAATATAGCATGCAAATGTGAGACGTGTATATAGATTTAGGTTAGACTAAAATGATATACCTAATTAGCATGTATCTGCTTGAAATTTTGTATCGTATTGTATGTGTAGCTTTATAGTCATCCATCACATTTATAATTCAATTTTGCCTTCACTATTGCAAAAACAAAAGATTTATTTTTTTAATAAAATATGAATATATTGTTTACTTGCAATGATTTAAGTTAGAATTTTTGTTAGTTATTATATTGCTAATAAAGTAATTTCTTTATTCAGTACTCAAAAAATGGCAACGAGATATGATTCCTTTAGTGATTTAAACGTATCAGAGGAGATATAACGTTATTTTTATTATTGGTGCTAACTTTCTTTCTTTTTTGTTTTTCAAATTCAACGATGACACAATTCAAGCTTGCATTAGGAGACCAGCTTCCATAATTAAATTCAAAGATGAGATCCAAGAAGGAATATAATATTTAATGACAAAATTTATGGTGGCGCAAAAATAGTGGAGACTATAGGGCCACCAAGTATGATTATAGTATCTCTTTATATTTTTCCATGTAAATTGCATCGGCGCAAGATGATGATGAACGTTTTCTTCTAATTCTGCTCATGTGATGTTACCTTTTCAATGGATCCTTCAAACGACTGGTTTTTATTTAGTTGATTAACTTCATTTGTACTTTTAATAGTTTGTGGTATGAATTTGCAAAAATATTTGAAAGCTAACTATTCTTATTATTAGATGTGATTGCATATGTGACTAGTGTCGATGACATCTAAAAAACATTTAAAAATGGTAGAATCAACAAAAAGGTTAGAGTAAATCTTAAAGATAACGTGCTAGTCATATCATATCTAATGTGTATTGCTGTTTCAATTGATTTTGATTTTAATTTATCCAAAATTAATCTTTAAGTGATGTTTCATATGAGAAAAAAAAAATTAAACTGCCACTTTGTGAGAATTGTGCCTTAGAAGCTATTGGAATTACTACTGAACATGTCAAAGATGTTTGCAGAATGTATCCAGCTTTGAAGACCAAGCCTTTAGCTTGGTTGTTGCTATTTTCTTGCTAGTTATTGTCGTATTTTAGGAATCAATTTACTGAATTGTGGTTCTCTATATTTTTCTTATTTTTTGCTTAGTGTTTGTTTTTCTCAAGTTTCAGTTATGAAATTTTGTATTTGAGCAAACTTGACAGATAAAATCATATGTACCAGTTCTCTATCCATTCTTTGTTGGCATTTGTTATAACTTTTTTTTCCCTACAAAGTGGTATCATAGCCTTTTTCTTGAGAAATTTGTGACTGAGTGAAACTCATCATAAAAGCCTAAACACCTTGCTTCTTCCATGGATTCAAAAAACACCCTTCATAGCCTTAGGACCACCAGTGTTCAATGGTGAAATTTACCATGTTTGGGCAGCTAGGATGAAGGTACATCTAGAGGCGAATGATCTCTAGGAAGCTGTAGAGGAGGACTATGGAGTTCCTTCATTGCCAACAAATCCAATAATGGTGCAAATCAAGAATCACAAGGAGAAGAAAGTAAGGAAGGGCTACATTGTTTATTGCACTCTCATTTGAAATTTTTGTCAAAATCATGACAATGAAATCAACATTTGAGATCTAGAGCTTCCTTAAGAGTGAGTATAAAGGAGATGGAAGGATCAAATGATGAAGATTCTCAATTTAATAAGAGAATTTGCAAAATGAAGGAATTAGAGACAATTAAGGAGCATACAGACAAATTACTCAGCATTGCTAACAAAGTAAGATTATTTGGCTTTGAATTTATTGATTCTAGATTAGTGCAAAAATAATTGTGACTTTTCCTGAGACATTTGAAGTAACCATTTCCTCTTTGGTAAATTCTAAAGACATGTCAAGGGTTAGCTTGGCAGAATTATTGAATGCCTTTGCAGGCTTAAGAACAGAGAAGACTCATGAGATCTAAAGGGTACATGGAAGGTGTATTACCAGCAAAGATGCATATAAATGAGGGAGAAAAAGGAAAGAAGAATAAGATCCAAAAGGAAGGTTCAAACTATGATTTTCCTCCTTACAGGCATTATGGAAGGAAGGGTCATCCACCTCTTAAATGCTAGAGAAGGCCAAATGTCAAGTGTGAAAAATGTTAAAAGATGGGGCATCATTCGAAAACTTACAAGAGCAATCCTTAACAAAAGAATGTGACTCAAGTCAATAAGCAGTAGAAAAATGTTGCCCAAGCTACAAACTAGCAGCAGGAGGAAAAGTAACTTTTTTGTAGCAACATGTTTTGCAACCATTGACTCCAGTGAAAAATGACTTATATATAATGGTTGCACCAACCACATGATGTTTGACAGTGATCTCTTCAAAGACTTAGATACATCCGTAAATTCCAAGGTGAAAATTGACAATGATGAGTGCATTGCTGTTAAAGGAAAAGGGATCCTAGCCATAAAAAGTTTCTCAAGTAGAAAATCATTAAAGATATACTATGTGTGCCTAACATTAACCAAAAATTGCTAAGTGTTAGGTAGCTAATTGAAAAAGGATTTAAGATTGTATTTAAAGACAACAAATGTTTAATTAAAGATATAATAGGATAAGCGGTGTTCAAAATCAAAATCAAAAGGCAAGAGCTTTTTTCTAGATCTATTGTAGGAGGAGCGGGCGACCTACTCTATAGTTGTGAGAATCACGAAAACCTGCCACAAAAGATTGAGGCATTTCCACCATGCTGCAGTACTGAACTTGTTAAGAAAAGAGTTTTCTCAAGGCCTACCTCAGTTGGAACCAAAATTGCAAGGTTGCAAGGCTTGTCAATATCGCAAGCAAACAAGACTCCGATTCCATAAATCTTATTAGAGAGCAATAGAGAAGTTGCAACTAATCCACACTGATCTGGCTAGATCTCGGAGAACTCTTTCACTTAAAGGGAGTAAATATTACATAATATTTGTTGATGATTACATTAGTATGTGCTAGATTTATTTTATGATATTTAAATATGAAGTTGCATGCATTTTCTAGATATTTAAGCAATTGATTGAGAATCAAAGTGGTTATACCATTCAAATAGTGAGCTCAGATAATGACAAGAAGTATAATTCACAACAATTCAATTATTTTTGTGAGAAAGCTGCCATTGAGCATCAACTAACAACACCATACACTCCATAACAAAATACAGTTAATGAAAGGAAGAACAAAACCATCTTTGAGATAGGAAGATGCATGAGAAAAATTTTCCGAAAGAATATAGGGCAAAAGCAACAAATACTGCTATGTTCTTATTATTCAAGTTTCCTACTAAGGCTGTGAATGGGAAGACTCCTTTTGAGGCATGGTATGGGTTCAAACCTAATTTGAAAAATCTAAAAATGTTTATTTGTTTATGCTTTACTCACATGCCACAGATGAAAAGGAACAAACTTGACAAAAATAATAAAGTTGGTATCTTTATAGGTTATAGCAATTCCTCTAAAGCCTATAGAGTTTTTCAACAGCAAACTAAAAAGACTTTGATCAACAGAGATGTAGTGTTCATCGAGCATGAAAAGTGAGGCTAGAATTCAAAAAATGAAAGAGTAAAATCTCCTACCAATTTACAACGCAACAAAGATGATGTTGATGACCAACCTGTTAGGGGAACCATACCACTTGCTGACATCCTTGCAAGACGTAATGTAATAGTAATGGAACCAACTGGATTTCAAGAAGCTATGCAAGACAGAAAATGCTTTTTAGCTATGAAAGAGGAACTGAGCATTGTTGAGAAGAATAGCACATGACAGCTTGTACAAAGGCTTTTAGATAGAAAGGTCATTGGAGTTAAATAGGTTTTTAGAACAAAACTCAATGTTGATGGGTTAGTAAACAAGTTTAAAGCCAGGCTTGTTGTGAAGGGATATGCACAGGTCCTTAGTGTGGATTTTTCAGAGACTTTGGCTCCTATAGCCATACTTGATACTATTTGATTGCTTTTAATTATGAAAGTGATCCAATTAGATGTAAAATTTTATTTTTTAAATGGATTCTTAAAAGAAGAGATATTTGTAGAAAAATATGATGGTTTTGTTGTGCATGGCTAAGAGAAAAATTCATTGAAAAAAAAAAGCTTTATATGGTCTTAAATAGGCTCCAAGAGCCAGGTGCAGTCAGATTGATGATAATTTGATCAGCTTAGGCTTCAATAAAAGCTTAAGTGAGGTTATTTCATATGTAAGAAGCAAAGGCATTAACATTATCGTTGTTTCTATTTATGTTGATGATCTTTTGATCACAAGAAACAATCAAGAACTTATTGATGAGTTCAAGTCTGAAATGCTTAAGGAATTTGAGATGATAGACTTAGGATTGATAACTTATTTTATCGATCTGGAAATGAGGTAGCAGAGGAATGAGATTTTCATCAGTCAAAGAAAATATGACAAGGAGATTTTGAAAAAATTTCATATGGAGAACTACAAAGCTATATAAACTCCTATGCAAGCAAAAATAAAGTTTTGCAAAGATGATAAAGCTACCAAAGTGAATGAAAATCTCTACAGAAACATGATTGGTTGTCTCATGCACCTTACAACTTCTAGGCATGACATTGTGCATGTTGTAAGTTTCCTTTTTAGGTTTTTGCACTATGCAAATGAAAACCACATTCAGACTACCAAAATAATTTTCATCTATGCCAGAGGGGCTATTGATTATGGAATCAAGTATGCTAAAAGTGATCAACTTCAACTGGTTGGTTTTTCTGATAGTGATTATGGAGGTTCAATTGATGATATGAAGAGTACAATTGGTTTTTGTTTGAGCCTTAGTTCAGGTATGATGATCATGAATGTCATTTTGTTATATACCTAAATGCATTTCGTCTTCAAGACTCTGGCTTAAAGAGCATAATATTGATTTTATCAATATTATACCAACTCTTATTGTTGGACCCTTCATCATGCCATCAATGCCACCTAGCATAATTGAAACTTATCATTATTCCTTTTTGCTAGCAAGTCCTTAATAATTGTTTAATATTTTCAAGCAGATCAACGTCCTACCATCCTATAATGCTACTGTTTCCATTATGTATGTGTAAGCTTGTAAAATTAATGGATGTTCTCCCATGAGAATCATCCATTATTGCTTGTTATGAGTTAATCAAAACAAAAATTAACGTGCAACTAATATAAAGAAACCTTTGTTCTCGTGAGAAATGTGCTTATGATTCTAAAAGTCGGAATTGGATTACAACTATTCCATTACATTTATTAGTGAAAAAAATATATGGAGAAATGTGCTTATCAATCATTAATTTTAAATTTAGTGTACTACTCATAAGTAATTTATTAGTTTAGTTAAACTGCTTAAGTTAATATATGCATTATTTAATGCTTCAAATATTAAATAAGTATAATGAATATATTATATTTTGCATATGATAGATCACATATAACAATATTAATAAACTAGAAATATAATTAATTACTCTATTGATAATAAAACCTTTTTAAGTATTTGTTAAAAAGGGTATTTTCAAATACACGGAGCTTAGAATCACATATTATAATATCAAGTGACCCATTTTCTAAATTTTGAACGCGTGGCTCACTAATCACTATTACAGATTCACGGATTTGTTTATATCTTATTTAAAACTTGCTTAGAATTTCTTTAAAATATGTTTATTTTTTGGACTTATTCAAAACTTGTCTAGAATTTATTTAGAATATCTTCATTGTATACAAATAACATTCAAACAACGTATAAAACAAGATGCATTGAATTTAAAAACAACATATAAAATAATATCAGCAACATATATATAATCTATAAACAAGAAAATCAACTACATAAACAACATATAAATAAAGTGTCTTGAATTTGTAAGTATAAAAAAATATCAACAACAAATCAACAACGTACCTATAATATATAAATATCAATAACAAATCACTAACATATAAATAAGACGCCTAAATTCACATCATGAATTTCAAAGGTGACATGCGTATGGACAAATATTGAAAAATGTATCTATAATATGCGAAACATGTTCATTCGAAATAAATATTATAAAGTTTTGCTGGTAGACCACGTAATTACCACTTGTTTAAAAGAAAATAAGTGGGTCCATTTGGGTTTCGGCCTTTGTGGGCCTTGGAATGAATCCAACAATTGGTCAACAGACTAGTTGTGCCATTGGCAATTTGGCATATTCGTTTCACGAAGTTAAATCAAATGACACCGCATCATTTAGAGGCATATTTGTAATCTCATCCCATAAAACCCCAATGCAAAACCACACACTTTCCACTGACACTAGTAACTAGACATGACAATTATTGAATAGGACCTTCAGTTTGAACCAGAACTAAAATCACCCGAATCGTCCCCCATGCAGTCTGATTCAGGTTCAACATTTTGCAAAACCGTGGAACAGCTGGTTAACCGGCGATTCCCCAGTCCAAAATAGCCGGCCCATTTAATTGTTGGCAACGGACCATTCGGACTATTGACAATGGTCAAATGGATCCAACGGACCCCTTTTATTTTTTTTTCTTTTTTTTTAATTTTCTCACTATAAATACATCAATTCTCCCTCTCAAATTTCTCACATTAATTCTCTACCATTCTATTCTCCCGCAAAACTCTCTCATTCAATTTAATCTCAAAATTCTCTCACTCTTTTTACTATATTTATTCTTAGAAATACAACAAATTAATTATTATTACTATATTTTTTATTATAGTAATTTTTTATTATATTATTTTTATTAACATTGTTATATTTTTGTATTGTCATATATTTTTTAAAATTAATTTTTTGTTGATCATTTTCATATTTAGACAAAAAATGGCAAGTGAAGATAGAACTTTTGAAAATAGTGAAGATAGAACATTTGCAAACTCAAGAGAATAAAACTTAACCACCCCCACACAAAAGAGGGGTGACAAAATATCCAATTCTGATATTTTCAAGGTTCATTTCAAGAAGATGATAAGTTTGACGTTTCTTATAATTATTGTAATTAGATTTATAAATTTATGCATGGAGGTGGACATAGTATTATCACCCACCATTTACAAACAAAACACCCACTCAAGATTGGATTGGTGGGTGATCAAACTCAAATTATTGGGTTCACTTCTTCTTCTAACTCTCCTCAATTATTTGATTATAATGAAGCTAACTGTAGAACAGGATTAGCTGAAATAGTAGCTATTGATCATTTGGGTTTTAGTTTTGGTGAAAAATTAGGTTTTACTCAATTTTGTAAAAAAATTGTTAATCCTAGTTTTAAGTCAATTCCTTGAAATACTGTGAATTTTTTTTTGTTAAAGTTGTATAAAAAATCAAAAATTGATTTTGTTGGAAAAACGGTCTGCCTATGACGGGTGAACCGAACTCGGTTGGTCAAGCTGTGAACCAAGATCGTGGACAGATTGAATTGGGCCTGAGATGGGCCCATGAGCCCACTCTTGTATATATAAGAGAGAGATGGTGGAGGAAGAATGAGATTTTCATTCTTTCTATTTTGATTTCAACACACACACATCTCAAAGTTGAGAGAGAGAGGTCGGTGGCTTCTTGAGCAAGGAAGAGGCAATTGACGCCTCTTCTGCCCCACCGAGTCCTGCACAGATCCTTATGACATCTAGACTATGAAAGCCCTGAGCACTCCCGTTGCAACTTGATCGTGGTTTGCTCGAGAGACCAATATCGGACTCGGTCCTATTCTGCTGCTGGTTAGGTTGTTCTTCCGTTGGAATTGAGGTTAATAAGTTGAACCTATTTATTATACTGTTTATTTGTTAAATTGATATATGATTCATTTATTAGTATCAAAGCCAACACGATTTTTTTTGAATTTATTTCAAAAATATTGTTGATCTCTGTCTAGGATGCCTGCTGTATTTTTGTTGCATTCAAATTTTTGTCTCAAACATGATTTTTCATTCGACTTTTTCGGGATCCGAAAACTGAAAGTTGGATTTTTGAAAATTTGACAAAAGTTTTGAGATTAGCGACCTCGAAAACATAACTTGCTCAAACTTCGTCGCAAAATTCCATGGAGAGGTCGTCAAAATGACAAAAATCTGAGTGAAAAATACTGAATGAGGTGGAACAGATAAGTTTGTCCAATCTGATCCAATAAGGCCACGTGGTGTGTTTCTATTGGATACACAAGGACCAATCAGAACACACCACATGGCGCGTGTGACGTTTTCTCATTGGTTGGAGAAAAAAACTCGGCCCACTTAGAACGCGACACGT
>CAODLS011406109.1:0-14425 GCA_948243855.1 Flueggea neowawraea | reverse complement strand
CCCATCATTTAATTTCCAAAACATTTATTGGAAAAACATTTTTATAATTAAAACAATTTATATATAACTCAATATATAAATATAAACCAAATGTATACAAACCATATACTCTGGTAAAACCAAATACAATAAATATATCAGAGTATACATACAACCAAACACCCCACAGTAATCTGGTAAGGAGCTCTACAAAATAACAGAAGCTCGAACAATAGGCATGACTAACCAAAATGCCTCCTCACAGGTGTCCAAGATGCGGAATGAATGCCGAAACCAAAATTTGTGCACCTGGAAGATAAAATCATCCACAACAGAAAATAAAACCGGGGTGAATCCCAGTGAGGAATAACACTCTAGAGCACCTCATACATGTCTCACAGAGCCTGTTTTGAAAACAGTTCGCAAATAGCACAAGCAGTATTCATAATAAATGTAAATATACACGCTATATAATAATAGCCTTTCAAAAATCCATTTTGAAACCATTTGCAATCACAACAAACCACATACACCAAGGCGTATTAAAATCATTTAAGATTTTAAATCATTTATTTTGATTTCAAAACATATACAGACGATAAAGGACTAAACAAATGTGATATGGACTCTGCCAACTATCACGAAATATATGGACCAGCCATATCGATAGGGACTCGCCTCCACCGTAACAGATCATGTGCCGGATCAGGACAACATGGCTACTGACAACCCTGGTAGCTGGGCTTTATCAGACATTGGTATACCAAATGCTACATACCTAGTAGCACAGGCGTCCCCCTATCGAAAACCAAAACGTACTATCGTATAGTGCAAAAATCATTCATGCAATTCAGCCTTTCAAATCATATCAACTATATATAATACATATATACCAGTTCAAATTCAAAACCGATTATTACACAAATAACCATTTTTATCTCAACCAATCCTTTAGATTAGTCATTTTCGGATACATATATCCAACACATCAAAAACAAGTAAATAGAGCTCGAGACATAGCCAATGTGTCTGAAGCTGCTACTCACTCACCTGGCAATCCAAGCCAAAGCATCAGTCAAGTCTCACTCGTCGGTGGCTGATCTCGCTGGCAATGACAAGAAGTTGTACACATAACATGTCATAAATATCACAATATGGTACTGTGGCAGATACCCAAATGCATGATATGCAAATGTAAATGCAGACTCTCGAATTCGCCCAAAATATAATCTGAAAGTGAATCTATCACTTCCAAGTCAAAATCAAAATCTACGTAAAATTACAGTTTGGTCCCCGACTGATATAAAATTACGTTTTAGTCCCCGAGACTCGACAATTCATGAAACTGTTCCTGAGGTACTTTGAAATTACTGACTCGCAATCTATAAGTCAGAATCAACAAATTCGACCCCGAACTCTCAGAAAACACGAATTTAGTCTGAACTCGTAAAAATTACAAGTCAGTCCCTATGATCCCAAAAATCATATTTTATCCTCAAAGTCTCTAAAATTTACAATTCTTCTACGACAGAAAGTATTTGCGAAAATGGCCTAATGCTGCCGCATCGAAAAAGTATTTACGAAAATGCCACAATCGCGTTCCGCCCGCTGCTCGATAAAATCAGACATGCATTCCCACTCAAATTCGTCACCTGAACACGAATTTGAACTCAGATTTCACCAACAATCAATAGATTTTCCACAATTTGGAAAATTTCGAACCAAACCCTAGCTTCTCCAAAAACACACCAAATCTCTTGATTCAAAGCTTAAATCACGTTCCTACAAGTCCCCTAACACTTATTCTAATATCCTCTAACATCAACTAACTCAGAATCATCACAAATCAGAACCTAGATGGATTTCGGCCCAATCTGTGCATGCAAGAATCAAAGTTTAAAATGCTGTTTAAATGGAAGAAAAGCAGTTGATCTTATCTCTGAAGTGGACTAGGGACGTTGAGAATCCAATATGGAAAGATTCAGACGAGTTGAGAGAGTTCTGAGAGACAAACTGAGAGAAAAATGACGGAATTGCGTGTTTCAGCCGTTTTATGCACTGCGGATCAAAGACAACATACGTCGTACATAGTGACAACATACATCGTGGTGATCCACAACGTACGTCGTGACCCTATAACGTACGTGGTAATGCTTCCAATAGCTACGAGTTTCGAATAAATACACCTCAACATATGTCATAGTCAAACAACGTACGTTGGTCATCTTCATCCCAGATAACGTACGTCTTACCTATGTAATGTACATAATGCTGCTTTTCCAGACAACGTGCATCTTGCACAACGTGCTACGTACGTTGTTCAATCTCTCATCACATACTCGACGTCTCACGTTTCCCCACATGCACCAAACTTCCATCGAGGTTTGAGACACCTAATCCTTGACAAATATGTCTGATTACCTTCAAGTTCAAATCAGACTCGATCGAAAGTCTATAGGACTCCTAACCAAAACAGGCAAAATTTTACATACTTCCCCCCTCAAATGAAATTTGTCCTCAAATTTCAAAATAACTAAATTGAATCTAGAATCAACTCTATATTCGTAAAATCCTCAACACTCGGTCCTAGACGGTGTGTACTCAACACTCAGTTTACGAACCAGTATGCAACATAGTTATGCAGAAATGCATATGAAATGCGAAGAATGCAAAAATATCAACAGATATACTAACCTACGGATCAGCTGCGTCAAATAGGTGTGGATATCTACGCTGCATCTCCTCCTCGGCCTCCCAAGTGGCCTCCTCAATTGAATGATGTCTCCAAATCACTTTCACTGAAGCGACCTCCTTGTTCCAAAGTCTCTTGACCTAACGGTCAATGATCCTGAGTGGAACCTCATCATAGGACAAATTCGGTCGAACCTCGACGGACTGTGGAGCCAAAACATGCGACAGATTTGGAACATATCTCCTCAGAGGCGAAAGATGAAATACTAAATGAACTGAAGCAAACTGAGGCGGTAATGCCAACTCATATGCCACTGCTCAAACTCGGCCAATAATCTCAAATGGACCAATGTATCTCGGGCTCAACTTGCCCTTCTTCCCAAATCTCATTACACCCTTCATCGGTGACACTTTAAGAAATACATGGTCTCCAACCTCAAACTCCAAATGTTTACGCTTCGAGTCAGCGTAACTCTTTTAACGAATGTGAGCAGTCTGAATCCTCTGTTGGATTAGCCTGACTTTCTTAGTAGTCTCTAAAATAAGATTTGGCTCCAATGGCTCTCTCTCTCCAGCATCGGCCCAATATAAGAGAGATCTGCACTTTCTACCATACAGTGCCTTGTAAGGCACCATCTCGATGCTCGAGTGGTACGAGTTGTTATAAGCAAACTCTACCAATGCCAAGTGAGAATCCCAACTCCTGGAAAATTCCACAGCGCACGCCCTCAACATATTCTCCAAGGTCTGAATCGTACGCTCGAACTTCCCATCTGTCTGCAGATGAAAAGTAGTGATGAAATCCAATTGAGTACACAACTCGTCCTAAAATTTACGCTAAAACTGGGATGTAAACTAAGGTCCTCTGTCAGACACCATGGAAATTGGCACTTGTGTAAACACACAATTTGATCGACATACAATTTCGCCAACCGTGCTGCTCCATATGTCGTCTTGACAGGCAGAAAATGTGCCGATTTTGTCAATCGGTTCACAATCACCAAAATCGAGTCATAACCCGAAGGTGTCCTCGGCAGCCCAATAATGAAATCCATCGTGATGCGATCCCACTTCCACTCCGAAAGAGGTAATTTTTCATCAATCCAGAAGGACGCTGGTGTTCAAACTTCACCTACTGACAAGTCAAGCATTGGCTGACAAATTTTGCTATGTCCTTTTTCATCCCCGACCACCAATATGACTCTCGAAGATCCTGATGCATCTTGATGTAGCATGGGTGTACAAAATATGTGGAGTTGTGACCCTCGGTCATAATCTTCTCACGTAGCCCGCCAGATGATGGTACGCAGAGTCTTAGTCCAAACTAAAGGACTCACAAATCATCAACACTGAACTCCGGTACACCAGATGATCTCACTTTTTCAGTCAAATTATGCTTCTCAGAATCCTCCTTCTGAAACTCTCGAATCTAATCCAATAATACGGCTTCGCCTCCACATGCCCAAGCGAAGCCCCAGAGTCATCAAACTGCAACTCAACTCCGTCCTCCATCAATCTCTGTAGCTCTGACACTGCAAGTCGTCTCTCAATCGCGATGTGAGCCAAACTCCCCATCGACTTTCTACTCAAAGTGTCGGTTACGACGTTAACCTTACCAAGATGATATGATATGGTGCAATCACAATCCTTTAGCAACTTCAACCAACGTCTTTGCCTCAAGTTCAAGTCTCTTTGCCCAAATATGTACTCTAGACTCTTATGATATGTGAAGATCTGAAAAAGTCTCTCCGTACAAGTAGTGTCTCCAAATTTTGAGTGCAAACACTACGGTTGCCAACTCTAAGTCATGTATCAGGTAATTTTGCTCATGCCTCTTAACCTGCCTTGAGGCATAGGCAATCACATTGCCATGCTGCATCAACACATAACCCAGTCCTACTCTCGAGGCATCACAGTATACTGCGAATCCCCCAAAGCCTGATGGAAACACTAACACTGGAGCACTCGTTAAACACCTTTTTAGCTTTTGAAAGCTATCTTCACATCTACCAGACCAAACAAATTTAACTCCTTTTTGCGTCAATCGAGTCATAGAAGCTGTGATCCTAAAAAATCCTGGATAAACCTCCTATAATATCCGGCCAAGCCAAGGAAAATCTGTATCTCGGTAGCGGTCTTAGGCCTCGCCCAATGAAGTATCACATCTACCTTTTTTGGATCTACCATAATCCCCTCCTTAGACACCACGTGTCCCAAGAATGCTTCCTGATCAAGCCAGAACTCGCATTTCAAGAACTTAGCATATAGCTGATGCTCTCGCAAAGTCTGCAAGACTGACCTCAAGTGATCCTCGTGCTCTTCCTTACTCTTCGAGTACACCAATATATCATCGATAAACACGATGACAAACTGATCCAGGTATGGCCTGAACACTCTGTTCATCAAATCCATGAATGTCGCTGGTGCGTTAGTCAAACCAAACGACATCACTAGGAATTCATAATGTTCATACCTAATTTCAAAAGCTGTCTTGGGAATTTCCCTCCCTCTAATCTGCAACTTGCCATATCCCAACCTCAAGTCGATCTTAAAAAACTATTGCGCTCCTTGCAATTGGTTAAACAAATCATCTATCATCGGAAGCGGATATATGTTCTTAACTGTCACCTTATCCAATTGGCAATAGTCAATACACATACGAAGACTACCGTCCTTCTTCTTTACAAACAATACTGGAGCACCCCAAGTGAAACACTTGGTCGAACAAATTTCTTGTCTAGCAATTCTCGCAACTGGGTCTTCAATTCCTTCAACTCTGTTGGTGTCATCCGATACGGTGGAATCAATATTGGATCTGTACCAGGCTTTACCTCTATTGCAAAATCAATTTCGTGTTTAGGTGGAAGTCTTGGTAACTCCTCAAGAAACACGTCTGAGAACTCTCGAGCTATCGGTCCATCATCCACTTCCAACTCTGGTCATGTGGACTCAGTCAATACAAAAGCTAGATACGCCTCACTACCTCAGTGAATCATTCGCTCTGCTCTAGCAGCTGACAAATAACCCCGGATAACACTGTCTTCCTTACTCTCTTTGCAAAGCAATCTAGATTAGCATACCGATTCGAAAGCCAATCCATGCCTAGAATCACATCGAACTCACCCACATCCGGTAAGATGAGATCAACTGCCAACTCATGCTCGTCGAATGAGATCATGCAATCTCGAACTCCAAAATCAGTCACTAACTTACTGCCCAAAGGTGATGAAACCTCTAACAACTTGTCTAACTGGCATAGTGCTAATCCTGATCGTTTGACAAAATGCGGAGTGATCAACAAATGCGATGCACCAGTATCAAATAAAACATATGCAAGATTATCGAAAATGAAAAGCATACCAGTAATTGCAGCATTGGAGGTATGTGCCTCCTGACGAGTCAAATGGTACACTCGAGCCTACCCTCTAGTAGCAGAAGTTCTCTGTCCGATCTGCCCACGACCTGTACCCTTTCCAGTCTGGCTACAACTCCCTGAACCTGCCGTGCAACTACCTGTACCTCCGACCGTTGACTATATAATCTGTGATACTGTGCCATGCCTCATTGAACACTCAGCCACTTTATGCCCTGGATGTGTACAACGAAAACAAAGGCTTGTTGTCTACAAGCCCCTAAATGTCTACTCCCACACATCTCACAAAGCGAACGTGAACCTCCAAAACTTTGTCATCTAGCATGCCTCACTGGTTGTGCTACACTAGCACTCTGGGATACATGTCCCTGCCTCTAGCCCTGACCTTCAGAGGAACGTTTATGTCTATACTCTGACATCTCACTCTGTCCCTGGCTCTGCTAGCTGCCTGATGAACTATCAATCTTTGTCCTCTTGGGCTTTCTAGTTTGTCTATCATCTTGGTATTCCATACCTTTCGCAGCCTCAGATATCTGCGACACGGTAGATAACCTCTGAGTTGCCACTACCCTCCTAATCTTTAGGAGCAACCCATTCAGAAATTTCCTAGCTAATGCTTCCTCACCACGAGCCTCAATAGGAGCATATCAGCTCAGCTCTCAGAACCTATCCTCAGACTCACTGATGGACATACCTGATTCCTGATGAAATTCACTAAACTGGTCTGCTCTTCTATCCCTCTCGCTTTAAGGAAGAACAAACAAAGTGAGCTCATACTCAGCAGCCTCAACAGGCTGACGTCTAGGTCTCCCATGACCTCTGCCACGACCTCTACTACGTGGACGATCCATATCTACAACAAATTGAGTATGTAATATCAATATGAAAGTGGTTGCCACCGAGCCAGAGATCAAAGAATGCACAGAAGCAAATCACACTGACTCGATCAAAATACCTAAGCTCCACACCAGACCCAAACTATACGAAGCCTAATGCTCTGATACCACCTTTGTCATGACCCATTCCTGGGACCATGACCGGCGTATGAGGAAGATCGTCTATAGAAGCCCGGCCCATCCCGCCAAGCCTTCCAAATTCTACCCATCATTTAATTTCCAAAACATTTATTGGAAAATATTTTTATAATTAAAACAATTTATATATAACTCAATATATAAATATAAACCAAATATATACAAACCATATACTCTGGTAAAACCAAATACAATAAATATATCAGAGTATACATACAACCCAACACCCCACAGTAATCTGGTAAGGAGCTCTAAAAAATAACAGAAGCCCAAAAAATAGCCATGGCTAACCAAAATGCCTCTTCACTGGTGTCCAAGATGCAGAATGAACGTCAAATCCAAAATCTGTGCACCTGGAAGATAGAATCATGCACAACAAAAAATAAAACGGGGGTGAATCCCAGTGAGGAATAACACTCCAAAGCACCTCATACGTGCCTTAAAGAGTATGTTTTGAAAATAGTTCGCAAATACCACAAGCAATATTCATAATATATGTAAATACACACGCTATATAATAATAGCCTTTCGAAAATCTATTTCGAAACCATTTGCAATCACAACGAACCACATATAAGATTTTAAATCATTTATTTTCATGTCAAAATATATACAGGCGATAAGGGACTAAACAGATGTGATATGGACTCTGCCAACTATCACGAAATATATGGACTAGCCATATCAATGCGAACTCACATCCACCGTAATAGATCATGTGCCGGATCAGGACAACATGACTACCGACAACCCTGGTAGCTGGGCTTTATCAGACATTGGTATATCAAAGGCTACATACCTAGTAGCACAGGCGTCCCCCTATCGAAAACCAAAATGTACTATCGTATAGTACAAAAATCATTCATGCAATTCAGCATTTCAAATCATATCAACGATATATAATACATATATACCAGTTCAAGTCCAAAACCGATTATTACACAAATAACCATTTTTATCTCAACCAATCCTTTAGATTAGTCATTTTCGGATACATATAAAACAAGTAAATAGAGTTCAAGATACAACCAATGTGTCTGAAGCTGCTACTCACTCACCTGGCAATCCAAGCCAAAGCACCAGTCAAGTCTCAATCGTCGGTGGCTGATCTCGCTGGCAAGGACAAGAAGCTGTACACATAACACGTCATAAATATCACAATATGGTACAGTGACAGATACCCAAATGCATGATATGCAAATACAAACTCTCAAATTCACCCAAAATATAATCTGAAAGTGAATCTATCACTTCCAAGTCAAAATCCAAAATCTACTTAAAATTACAGTTTGGTCCTCGACCGATGCAAAATTACATTTTAGTTCCCGAGACTCGACAATTCATGAAACTGTTCCTGAGATACTTTGAAATTATTGACTCGCAATCCATAAGTCAGAATCCCCAAATTCGACCCCGAACTCTTAGAAAACACGAATTTAGTTTGGACTCGTAAAAATTACAAGTCAGTCCCTATGATCCCAAAAATCATATTTTATCCTCAAAGTCTCTAAAATTTACAATTCTATCTACGACAGAAAGTATTTACAAAAATGCCCTAATACTGCCGCATCGGGAAAATATTTACGAAAATGCCACAATCGCGTTCCGCCTGCCGCCCAATAAAATCAGACATGCATTCCCACTCAAATTCATCCCCTGAACACGAATTTGAACTCAGATTTCACCAACAATCAATAGATTTTCCACAATTTGGCAAATTCCGAACCAAACCCTAGCTTCTCCAAAAACACACCAAATCTCTTGATTCAAAGCTTAAATAACGTTCCTACAAGTCCTCTAACATTTATTCTAACATCCTCTAACATCAACTAACTCAGAATCATCACAAATCAGAACCTAGATGGATTTCGTCCCAATATGTGCATGCAATAATCAAAGCTTAAAATTATGTTTAAATGGAAGAAAATGAGTTGATCTTACCTCATAAGTGGACTAGGGACGTTGGAGAACGAATGTGGAAAGATTCAGATGAGTTGAGAGAGTTTTGAGAGAGAAATTGACAGAAAAATAATGGAATGGCATGTTTCAGCCCGTTTTATGCACTGTAGATCAAAGGCAACGTACGTCGTACATAGTAACAACGTACGTCGTGGTGATACACAACGTACGTCGTGACCCAATAACGTACGTGGTAATGCTTCTAGTAGCTACGGGTTTCGAACAAATACACCTCAGCGTACGTCATAGTCAGACAACGTACGTTGGTCATCCTCATCCCAGATAACGTACGTCTTACCTATGTAATGTACGCCATGCTGCTTTTCTAGACAACATCCGTCTTGTACAATGTGCTATGTACGTTGTTCACTCTCCCATCAGATACTGGACATCTCACGTTTTCCCACATGCACCGAACTTCCCTCGAGGTTCGATGACACCTAATCCTCGACAAATACGTCTGATTACCTTCAAGGTCAAATCAGACTCGGTCGGAAGTCTAAAGGACTCCTAACCAAAACGGGCGGGATTTTACATCGACAAACAAAGGTTTGACAAGCATTGATTATGGAAGGCATTTTTCGACTTACTATTATAGGGATTGGGGTTTGTTTGTTGGTTTGAGTGGGATAAAAAATAAAAATTCAATTATGGCATATATGCATCACACACACACACACACACACACACATATATATACAGCATAATTTAAATGTGACATGACATAGCCCAAATCTAAGTTGATCTCATAAGCCAATGTGAAGATCAAAGGTCAATCTAGGGTGGTCTTCATTCTTTATTGCAACGAATGACCTCCATCTTCATTTACGTTCAAAATGTAAATAAGATCTATTCTAACATATTCTAAAGTAAAATCGTCACACTTGTAAAATCTAAAATAAAAGAAAATTTGAAATAGGCATAAGTCGCCATACCATTACAATGAATAATAACAATAATCCAATCACATTGGGCTAATTGGGTCATGTCATGCACCATGCATATTGAATCATCATTCAAACAATATAATCAGATTATATACACACACAAACATCATTCAACTAATCAAATATCTACATTGATTAAACATTGGATGTATAAAGCAGTTTCGCAAGCCAATTGCGATGGAGGTTTGTAATTTGCATTTCTCATGAAACAAGGTGCTAATTTTTAAACCCCAATCTATATTAATCTCATTAATAATTGAATCTCATAATCAAATTATAATTCAGTCCATTATTTGTAATCTCATTACAAACTGCTCATACAAAACCCTAAATGGCTTTCTAGATGATTCTTAACAACGTTTGCAAATTAATCATGCATACTCGGACAGTATAATAAAATTCTCAATTTTATCTTGCTAAATTAAATCCTAATATACATCAGTAATTCAGCAATAATATCAAACAATAATAACAATGGCCAAATTCATCAAGCATCACAATTATATCGCATATAAAAAAAATTGCCTATGTTGATGGTGCAAGTGGCTCTGATACCACTTTTGGAATTCATAATTAAATGTATGACATTCATAAGCATACATAGTAGCGAAAATAAAAAATAGTTTTAATCCAGAATTCCACCAAGGATCCATGTACATCAACATACACGATTAGGGTTAGCTTTGTTTACCTTAAAATTGCTTCTATGGTTCAATCGAATAGAAATGTTGGTGTAGCTTTTAGTATAAAACTCGAGATGATTTCTCTCATGTTTCCTTTACGAGAATGTGTCTAAAGGTATCCACACGAACGAACTCACTAGGATTGGTGGAGTGTACTAGCACAAAGAATATCTATTTTAGATCTCACAAATTTCTTCTCTCTCTTTTGGTGCAGAGAATTTGGCCAAGCCCTCAAAATTCCATTAAGACATTCGGTCCTCTATATGCACACCTATATATAGAGTTGTGTGAAACCCTAGTTTAAGTTGCTAGGTTTCTTCTTACTTGTCCTACAAGTATAAGAACTCCATATCACACATGAATAAGGGCTCTTAAAAAATAGTAGTGTGCAGAATTTTTCTTAAAAATTAGGAGTATGACGAATTTTTACCTAGGGCTTTTAATATTATTGGCTTTTAATTACATGATACATTATCATTAAATAAATCACCCCCTTTTTAATACATAATGCCCAAATTATTATGTCACACATAAGAATAGGCCCAAACATATTTAACCTAATAATAAGTGATTTATATTAAAAAGCCCATTACATTAATGAATAATATCTTATATTATATTTATGATATAAATCATAAAACTCTAAACTATTAATGATTAATCAAATTAATCAACTTAATAATTTAATTACCATGAGAGAGAATATTTGTGAACCAATTTAATTCGTTCTTGTGTGTGACCCAATAGGCCTACTCAAAGATGCAATGGACCTTGTCCCAACACTTAGGCCCATAATCTATAAGCGGTATCTAGTAATGCATTATGACAACCCAAAATCTAGTGGATGTCAAAGATCCGAGTTTACCTTTCACAGTTTGATATTTAGTCCTTTTGTCTCATGATATATAGATTAAGCATAAGGCATTGTCACATGTCAACCTTATATGCTTAATATGTTTCTTGATCCTAAGTAGATTGATATAACAAATAACATTAATAAATTCTTTATCAATTCATTCGAGTATGCGTACATTCTATCAGTCATACTCATCAAGTGGCTTATAGATATAATTGTTTTTAAGAGGAACAAATTCGTAACTCTCAATATCACTCCTCTACAAAATTCATGACATATCCAATCATAGCCTTTATTGTTATCCTATTACGGATAATGTTTGACTAAGTCAAAACATGTGATTCCTCATGTAAGAGTCGATAGTGGGTTTCAGTCAAAGTACTCAAATATCACTACTATATGAAAGCTACTCGTGACATTAATCCATGAAGTGCTTTCATAGCAGGTCAGTCCAATACATGTTCTTCTAACACGTATCTAGGTTCTAAGTGACATCTCATATCCATAACCAGTAAAACGTGGTTATCTACTTAGCAACATACTAACCTTAATTCATTATCATTCCTATGATAATAACTGATTAGGGACATTTAAAATAGTATTTTTTTTACCTTATGGTTTTACTATCAAGTCAAACTTGATGACATAAGGAAGAAGAAACTAGTCATGGAGGCTTTATCTTCATAAAACATATAATAATATTTCATAGATATGAAATAAAATTCCTCTTTATTAAATGATAAATCAAATAAAAATGTACACAAATGATTGTACTAGGGTACCAAAACTAACACATGGCAGCTTCATTGTAGAATATTCTCACCTATTCTACTTTTATTACATAGTTGTCATTGCTAAACATAAAAATTCTGCATGTCCTATGTGTCGTAACTCAATGAAATGATCTTCCTTTTTTAGCCCTATCTAAGTGTAGTATCGATTCTCCATCTCTAATTCATGTCATAGAATTAAACCAAATATCTCGAGTTGATGTTTGTAGAAGTCCAAAGAGCCAAAATTTTTCTTTGATGATGAAGTGCTCTCATTTCCTCCCATGGGGCCTTACCTCACCATCTTAGTTATTAACAATAAGGAGCTTTCTAAAGTATTTTGTTGTATATACTGCAGAATCTTCATTTGAATAAGGGGTTGTTCTCTATGTATGTGCACTACCTTTTGATAATGTTAAACATTATAAGACACCAATGTTAAGTTCGGTTTTGATGATGATGATTGCAAAACATTCATGAAAGAATTTTACTTAGCATGCGTGCGAGTTATATATATATATACGTAAGGTAAACATAGCTTTTGATATACCAATACGCAGTCAAGGCCCAGTTACCAGGGTTTATGGTAGTCGTGTGTCTGGCCAGACACTCGTACTTAGATCAATTTGGTGACGAAGTTCACCCTTATTATATTTATCAGTCAGTTTTAGGTCCCATATCAGCTTTAGCTATATGATATATGGTATATACATTATGTATGTTTCTGTGTGTTGTTTACTTTGGCTGCGAACGATTTCAAAATGAGTTTTCGAACGATATTTCAGTATTAGCGTGCATACGTATATGCACTTATATTTACATGTGAAGAATTTTGAAATATTTTCAAAAACAATTTTTGTGAGGCCTGGTGCCACTCTGGAGTGTCGTTTCCTCAATAGGGATTCTTACCCCTTTTATTATGTTTCTTGTCCATGTTTCTTATCTTATTTCTCAGGTTCACTTTTTGGCGTTCGACAACTGTTTGGCATCCTTCCCCTAGTGAGGCGTTCCATTGATAATGAATGCCCTCTTGGTTCGGGCTCCTTTTGTTTTTGTTAGAGCTCTACATCGGAATGTTGTTGGGTTACTGGGTCTGATTTTGTCTTTCGGATTTTATAATCTAAAATTATGATTTTTGTTTTGTATAACATACTATATTTACATATGATTTCAGTATATATTGTTATTATATTTTACAAATGTTTTCATAACGGTTTTAATCAATAAGTTGGGTAGAATGTTTGATCTCCAAGGCTTGTATGAGATGGGTCGGGTTCCCACAAACGGTCCGCCTTGCACGCCTGTCATGGTCCGAATACGGGTCGTGACAAAATCTGTAGGGCTGACGTCTAATTGAGAATCAAGCCAAGCCTCATTAGTGTCAACGGAGGAGTTCACAGAGAACGCATAGAATGACGAGGTAAAAAAATATTAAGATCTCCGATTTTTGTGTTCTATAATTTTTGATTTTAGATTCGAATATCTCTTGTTTCTAACGACCTCTGTTGCTTTAATTTTTGTTTAATTTTTTTCTGTTGAGGGAGTTAATCGTTTGTTTTTGTTGTAACTAAAATGTTTCTTAGTTGTAGTAATTCTAAGTGTTTGAGGAATTTCACTAATTTGAGGTGTTTCTATAATCTAAATGTTTCAAAATCGAGCTGGGAAGCTTGTTGTTGTGACTGTTGTGGCTGATGAAGTAGAAGAGCTTAAGGCTAAATCATTGCTTGTGTTTTAGTGCAGAACTAATCTTTGTTTGTGGTGGTTGCAATTTTTTTTTCTTTTTATGGCGGCGACGATGAGCAATGGCGGGTTGTGTTGCTTGTGTTGGTTGCAGATCAACATTTGGAACGAAAACCAGTGGCGTGTTTGACAGATCTTAATTTTTTTTAAGATATAGTTGGATGTTTACAAAATGGTTTATATTGAGTTTGCATAAGGTTGATTTTTTAGGTTACTAAAAAAGTTGTTTATAAATTTTGAAAAAGTTTTACATTAAGTTTATATAAAGTTTATATGAAGTTTATATTTAATTTTATATTGATATTGTTTATCAAAAAAAGTTTTATTAAGATTATATAAAGTTGATAGAAGTTTATATGAAATTATATAAAGTTTATATTAAGTTTGTAATTG
>CAODLS011406093.1:0-11970 GCA_948243855.1 Flueggea neowawraea | reverse complement strand
CGATTAGGGACATTTAGAATAATATTCCTTTTATCTTTATGGTTTTACTATAAAGTCACGTACTTGATGGCATAAGAAAGAATAAACTATTCATGGAGTTTTATCTTCATAAAACATGTTATATTTCATATAAATGAAATTCTTCTTTATTAAATAATTGAATTACAATGTACGTTAATGATTGGACTAGGGCACAATTCTAATAAATGGAACCAACCAAATCATATAATAGTCTCGCTGATTGTCGACGTCCAATACTGAAAATCATTGACTGAGGACATTTAGATATAGCATTCAAGTACCAATGTGTTCTCCGCTAGCCATGGCATATAAGGTGCGAACCTACTATATTATAGACATCGTTTCGTTGATCTAATCATACCAACCAAAATAATTCTCATATCATATTAATTAGCAAAATGAAAACATGCCTTTTATATTTTGTTGTTACTTATGTGGTGCTTTTAATGGTTGGCTCATAAGGTACCTACATTAATAGGCCCTGTACCAACAACCTTGACAAGTCGCTGGCACCTGTTGCATCCGAATCCTTATCCTACCCATCCATATGAATTATTGTAATATCATCTAGAAATCTTTTTTGATGTCTCTTTTGGCTTTTACATATAGTTCATGGATCTTTATTGTTGATCTTTGGATTTGCCAAGTGGATCTTCACAAAATTAAGGTACTTTTTCGTGCATGGATATTTCACTTTTTTCTTAAGAAGTATTTCTGGTGGTTGTGATCCAATTATCAAAAACAACTACCTCTTAGCGAATTTCAATGGTGCGTATGGAGCAAACTACCAAGCCTTGTTCTTTGAAAGCTCTTAAAGCAATAAAGATGCAGCCAATTGAGACCATCCTAGTTCCGTCATATCATTCCATGACATCGACAGAATAATGAAGGCTTATGCTTTTCCTCCAAGTTAGATCATTGAAACAACTGACTTGTATGTCAATCTTCAATGCCTTACCTTTATCCTTTAATATTTTTTCGATATACTTGAATTCACCATACAATTAGGATTACAATTTTCTCTTCGCAAATTTGCATCTTCATTCCTCAAGGAAAATGATTTGGCCTTTTTACGTCCTTTCCTTATTGTCTTGAAGGAATTTAGGGATGCTCTTTTAGAATGGTGTTGGCAGAGAAGAAATCCTCTTAAGATCGATCTTGACAAGTGACAACTTAAGGGAGCGCTATACAGAGGAGATTGCAACCCTGCCTTCAGGTGACAAGGACATTCTTTGGTGAACACGAACGACCTCAATTCGAAGAACATGATGGTGGCGATGAGCAAATTGAGGCGTTAACTAGTTGCCAGAGGATGATGCCACTCTTGCAAATGCTTAATTATATTTGTTCATTTGACATGGTTGTATTGATCACTCCCCGACCACTTAATTGAGTATTTTTTCAAGCTAAGTAATTCCTGGAGATTTTAATTAATAGTACTGCCATTGATAATTGTTGCTCATCAGGACAAGTCCATGTTTTCATATGGATTTCTACTTATCATATGTTTTGGTTTCGTAACGACAAGTCCCTGATTTTCACAAGGATTTCTACTTATCGTATGTTTCGATTTTGTCATGACAAGTCCTTGTTTTTCATAAAAATTTCTACTTGTCGCATGTTTCAATTGCATCTTGACAAGTTCTTGTTTTCTGCAATGATTTCTGCTTGCCAACTTTTTCATAAATTACCGTGTGCACTCATGACAAGTCCCAACAAGGATTTCTACTTGTCACATGTCTTAACAACCTTTTAGTTTGCTTGCTGTTGTGATGAGTCCCCGATTTTTTTTGCAAGGTTTTGTAATCATCATTTGTGTTTTGCAAACTCTTATTTTGGGCGGCAGTTGTGATGAGTCCCCAATTTTTTCTTGCAAGGTTTTCTACTCGTTATCTACATTTTGCAAACTCTGATTTTGGGCGACAGTGGATCCTATATCTTTATAATTTTCTAGATATAGGTATTACTCTTCCACTCATTGATTTTATTTTGTTGACGTCATTCACCGTTGGTGTTGCCTTTTTCTGTCGAGTTCATCAATCAGCCAGATGTGATGCGTAATGCAAGTGATATGAATGTTATGCAAATATGGATATGCAACTATATAAATGTGATGCTAAAAGTAATGCGAATGAAAGGATAGAGAGAATGCACATAGATTTATAATGATTCAGCCTTGAGGCCTGTGTCCACCCCCCAAACAACTTGTTTGAGAGTTTAACTTTATTTCTTCTTATACACATATGATACAAGGAAATCCTCATTATTTCACAATCCATGAGCATGTTCCCTCATTGTTGGTCAATATAATCTTGTTCTCCTTCTCTACATCTATCATCGTACCATTGCTCATTATAACGATTGTCATACTTTCAATCATCGTACGACCTTCCTTTTCAAGAATAGTTGTTTTAATCATCCTTATGGGCTTCAAACTTTTCAATCTTTCCTCATCTGATCAGGGTTTCAATTTGATTCATCAGATCATGACATTTCTCCGTAGAGTGACCGTATGTATCATGGAGCTTGCAGTATGCATCTACATCTCTCCCATCATTTTACTAGATTTTTGGTGGAAATGTATGAGACCGAAGCCATGAATTGCTGCTAAGATGGATGCTCTTAACTCATTGAGGGAAGTGAAATTCTCAAATCTCAGCCCTGAGGATCCTCTATCCTTCTTCCTAGGGAACTCCTCTTTGAGTTTCTCTTTCCTTTCGTTTATGTTCCTTCTCATCTCTGGAGCTTATTATTTTCATCATATCCACCTGGGAGACATACTTGTCCACCATCATAAACAAGTCTGCCAAAGTCTTTGGTTGATCAAATGATAGTGACTTCTGTAATTGGACTGATCATGTACCTGTAACATGGCTACCACTGCCACTCCAACTTGCAATTCACGAATCTCTAAGGTTGCATTCCTAAATTTGTCTGCATATTGATGGAGAGTCTCCATCTTCCCTTACTTCACACTTAACAAATATGTTGCGTCCATTTTCCTTTTACTGTTGATTATGAAAGTATTGATAAACTCCTTCTTCAGTTGAGCAAAGCATGAGATAGAAGCACCTCTAAGCCCGTTGAACTAATTGCGAGCGACATATTTCAATGTAATTAGGAACACCCTACACATTATTGCGTCCTCCCATCGATGTAAAAGTTTGATAGTCTCATAATTCTGAATGTGCTCGTAAGGGTCTTCTTTCCCAATAAAATAAGAGAGTTGAGGCATCTTAGACTTTGATGGGAGTGGCTTCCTTATAATCTCTTTTGTGAAAGGGATCTTTTCGTCCTACTGTTCTTCTGTGTTGGGTACAAGATTCTTCTGTGCTAAGATCTTTTCCATAATTTTTTCATGTCAACGACATTTTTAGCGGTGAAAACTGAGTGATTATATGGTTCTACATGTTTTATTAGGGCTTGTGCTGCCTCTTTGCATATGCTCTTGATCGCTTTATGGTATCACTTCCTCTCTCATTGGGAATGAATCATTCCTTCATTTCTTAAGAGAGTTTCAAGTTGTTCATTCGAGAATCGCATCTCTGCCTCCATCATAAGACGGCTAAGGGGTTCATGAAGGTGGTTCTTTGTAGGAGCCTTTTGCCTTTCACTTGTTGCGTAGGTGTTCATACATTGAGGAAGAGTCAGTTGAGGAGCTGTAGCTTTAAGAGCCGACACTAGTTCCTGGATTATTTTTTGATTCTCCAAATTCTAACACTTCAAAGACTCAAATTGCTCAAGTGGGATTGTAGGGGCTTCCGCCTTTGAAATGACTATTACTCCAGTGTTTAAAGGACTCTAAACGTCTTCGTCTTCTTCCTCATAGCGATCGGCCATCTACGATCTTGTGTGCACTCTCATTCTTGTGGTTGATTGTCTCTTCTCATGGAAATCGTCGATGAATAAATTGAAAACACGACCTTTTATTCGTATTCCCTATAGATGACACCAATTGTTGTTGCCTGGTTCAACCACAATGATCCGAATAAACTTTGTCAAGAGCTTCGGTCTCCTATAAAACAAAGTGTGGGTTTGCACCCACAAAGACTCTCCGATGCTTAAGTTAGCAAAGTAGTAGAGTTTCAGTACTTTTGTAAGCAGTGAAAACATATCTTTCTTTGAGGTAAAGGAAGGCTATTTATAGAGTTCAGAGGAAGGCTTGATGAGATGAGGGAGGATCTCCCTTTGAATTTTAAATGTAAAGAAATCAGATCACATAATCTACTAATTCTATTAAAATCACATGTGATAAATATGTTTTGAACCTTCTTCTTGAAGGTAGGCCCTCTTACGTGGGCTCGATTTACTACTCTAGATCAAGTCTTGGTAGCACTTTACTGCATTAATGGGCTTGATGCACTTTTGATCTAAGTTACATCAATCTCATACTTCTTGTTGTTCTTTTAATATTAATAAAAATGACAAGATGAAAAAAACCAAAAAAAAATAAATAAAAACTCTTAACCATAAAACAAAAAAAATATATTGTATACGAATGAAATCCAAAGAAATTAATTGAAGACTAAAAAAAACTAAAACAAAAACCAATGTATTTTTTAAAAACTAAATAAAAACTTAAAAAAAACAAAAAAACTATGTATATTTATGAATTACACCTTTTTTTTTTATTTTTTGCAACTCTTTAATAGTTTTGTGCATGAAAAATTCATTTGATTTTTATTTGATTTATTTTATCATATTGTTCATTTTAGGTAAAAGAATAAAAAATTAATGAAAAAAAAAAGAGAAAACCAAATTTTAAAATATAATTTGAACCTCGAAAAGTACTTAAGTGAAACATAATAAAACAAAGGACTATGCGTGTAAAATAACATAAAATTAGGGATGGTTTAAATCTACACTAGTAGCGAAAATTTCACGCATATTTATATGCCTAAAATCGCTCTCCCTCTCCCGGCCCTTTCTGCCTCTCTCAATCCCGACGCTCTTGCCCTCTCTCTCTTCCGACTCTTTCTTTCACGCACCGCTCTCTATCACCGTCCCCAGCCGTGAGCAGGCCTGGTACATTCGTATAAGTAGAACCAAACAGCTCTTTCTCTCCTTTTTCAATTGCAAAGAGAGCTGAAACTGTAATCCTTTGTCAAATTATCGTATTAGTTTAGGTTCGATCAAAGTTATTTATATTTAGCGACAGAGTAGTGAAGATGGCAAAGACTAAGGCCGCGTCGAAGAAACAGCCGAAGCGTGGGGTGGACTTCAAGGTGGCTTATTTTTTTTTTTGAAATTTTTAAGTTGCTTCCTCAGTTTGTATTCGATTTTTTGTTTTAATATTTTTAGTGAATGTTAAAGTGGATTTTATTGTTGATGATATAGAAAATAAAGCGGAAGCTCGGGAGGAAACTGAGGCCTCCGAACAATGCGACCAACACTGAAATTAAGTCCAAAGGTTGGAAACATCAAAACTTTTGTTTTGAATTATTAGTTTTTGAATAATTGAATGTACGTTATTGGGCAGAATGAATGGAATCAACTTGAGCGAAAGTTGTTTACTCATTTACTTTTTCTTTATGAGCAGCAATTGTTCTTCCTGAGCAAAGCCTGGCATCGGATAAAGCAGGCTTAGCTGTAAGTAAGAAAGGATTGACTTTGAAAGAGCTTCTTCAGCAATCATCTCATCACAACGCTAAAGTTCGTAAAGGTATTTCCTTACTTTGGTAATGGCTTCATGATTTGAATTGGTAATGGATATTTTATTCCTGCAATTAACTAGAGTTTTACTTTGTTTTACTTATTTTGTTCTCATTTCATTTGAAGATGCATTGTTGGGCTTGAGAGATCTATTTCTTAGGTATCCTGAAGAGCTGAAATTGCATAGATATACTGTTATAGAAAAACTACGTGAACGCATCAGTGATGATGATAAATTGGTTCGAGAAACCCTGTATCAGCTTCTGAAGTCAGTGGTTTTACCGGGCTGCAAGGAGGTACTTCTTTATTATCCATTTTATTGGCATGTCTTAGATAGATATCTAGAAACATTTTTAAGCATTGTTTTTCATATTCATCCATCATGTCAAGGCATGGCTGTATATAAAGTCTGCTTGCCTAGCAACTTGCTATGGCAACTCTTATTGGAATGTTGATTATTGGGTTTGCCCAAGAATGGAATTTCTTAGGTACTTCTTTTATACCACAGGCTGCACTATTTATTTTTTTGACATGAACCATGAGTTATACCTGAATTGCTGTGAAGCTTCTGCTGAATTGTATATCTAGGGCACATCAAAAAACAAAACTAGCTCATGTTTTGCGTTTATTTTGCTTCTCTACAACACTTGTGCCATCTATGTCAGCTTCTTTGTTTATTTAGAATCCATTCTGTCAGTTTTTTTTTGTTATTTATTATTATTCTCTATTAGTCCTTTGTTGTGATATTATTTCTCTTCTCTCTTTTGTCCAGGATAATCAGGGTCCTTTCATTTCGTTGATGATGGTCTACATGTTTAATGCAATGACACATTTAACAGTGGATGTTCGGTTAATGGCCTTCAAGTTTTTTGATCTTGTTGTCCAATATTATCCCACTTCATTTTCCTTGTATGCTGAAAAGGTATCTTAATTTGATTCTAGCTGTTTGGCTAGTTGGGCTTGACTTGGTAGCATTGTCATTGTATGAGGTGTTGTCTTTTTTTTTTTTTGTAGCCATCAAAGTTTTATGAACTTTTATATCATGGTGTTCTTTCCGTATATCATTTTTTTTAATTGCTTTTCATCAACAGATCCTTCAAAACTATGAGGACTTTCTGCGAAAGAATCACTTCTATTTAGAAGAGAAGGGCAAATTGAAGGTTGTACTTGCTGGATTAATTCAGTGCTTGTTGCTGTTGCCATCTAATAAAAACAACGTTGATGCGGTTGAAAAGGTGCCCTTCTAAGATTAAGCTACTTATGTTTTGCACTTTTTTTTTTAAAAAAAAAAAGAGAAAAATTCTGGCTTTTACAACACATTGCTGTGACGGATGCCCCTGCCATCCTTCTTTATGTTACTTTCTGAGCCTGCTTCTGGAAATAGTTCTTAGCTTTTAGGTTCAATTTTTTATAAAACTATTTTCTTTGTGGTCAAGAGCTATAACTCAAGTCCATTGCCATAGCTGTTTATAGTTGTTATGGTGAAGTTAATTTATTTGAACTGCATTTTGTGCTGAAGTTTTTCCGTGCGTGATCCTGGTTTGACCAAACAAATGTTCATGGAGATTATGTTAAAAATATTTTCTTTATTCTGGTGAAATATTTTAAAATATGCAGAACCATGTGGACAATAATATAAATCCAAATGCAGAGAACACCTGGAAAGACTCTTACTGAAAGTTTTTTTCAAGGAGATGTGCTGAGTAAATGAACAATCTTATGCTTATCCACTTCAGGAGGATATTTGAGGATGATTTCTTCTTCTTGACTAGAATTTTAAAAATTGTTATGCATAAGAACCCTTTTTCTATCTGCATGGTGTGTATTGAAGATGAAGTGACATGACATATGTTGCATAAAAAAATTAAAATTACTTGAAATTGATCTAAGTGAGTGAATTTATTTTGAGTGTCTGAATTACATGGCAAGAATTTTCATTTATTTACACTGTTTCTGGCTTCTAATCATTTTCATGTTTTATGTCATTTTTTCAATTGATAGGACATTCTTAATCGAAAAGTATTGCATGCTTATGAACCTGATGATCCTGCAGAGTCTACTGGTATGTCGGACTAACTTGTATTTCTTCTTCTGGTTTGCAATTTAGGTTCATTGTTGTGCCACCACAAGTAACACTCTCATTTTCTTGGTCTGTGCAGAGCTTTCTATCATCATGAAGAAATTAAAGGACATAGTGCCAGTTTTGATCAATTGCTTTCAGGACTTTCTGTCACTAATTCATAGTATGCCAACACTGGATGCACAAACATTTGATTGCATGCTTAGTATTCTTACAAGCACAGACCTTGCAGCTAGATTTTTCATTGATCAAGTTCACAAGGGTAACCCACAGTCACAACACTGTGGAGGAGATGAGGTGAATTTGTGGAATCAGATGATCTCATCAGTATTAATGAAGAATTTGTTGGGTGTGTTCCCTCTCAATTCAACGCAAGACCTATCAGAAAAGGTATTGAGTCAGCGTTACATTCTGATTATTTTTCCTTTGATTAGTTTGGAAGCGTGGAAATAGATAAAACAATGGGCAAGCCAGGATATTCAAATGTGTGACTCTCTTATCATGATCAACTTTTGTGCCAATGTCTACCACTTATGAAGATTTTTTGTTCTCTCTCTCTCGTGAACAAATAAATTTTTTCCCTTCTAATAATTATCCAATTTCCTTGGAAAATATACCCCTTTTTTATTTCATTTCTAAAGTAAGTTTTGTTTCATCAGGGGTAACTTAATGAATATCTCATAACCTGTTAGCATTTTGCTATTAGTGCATCACAATTAGGACTAACTTTTCTCTATAATGTTGGCAGGATGATGATAGATATTTTACCTTGAATATTGCCATCACAGAAATCTTCTTGCACTTGAGTGAATGGATCTGCCCTCCTGCTGATTTATTAGAGAAGTTTCTCTCATTTATAGAATATGCACTTCTTGGAAAGGTCTGGCTTTTGGCATCATTATCACAAAGTGTTTTGAGAACTCTTTGATTCTTTTTCATTTTTTTTTTCCGTTTAGAAAAAGGAAAACCATTTATCTTGAAATTCACTTTAGTTTGTTGACGCATTCTGATGTTGTTAAGCAAAAACAGTGTATATGATTTAGGACAGAAGATATGAACTTAACAGTTATTGATGTGAGGTCTACCATTGGCAGCTTTGCAAGGGTGTAAGGCCTAGGAAGGGTATTCAAGAAAAGCAAATGCTCACTTTAGTTAAATTTATCCCAGAACTCATATCGCAGCTGTCGGGTGATTGGAGATCTCGCCTTCTTCAGGTTTGACAAATGCAAGTGCTTTCAAGAGTTGTAGAATTGTGTGATTTTCTTGTGCTTTACTTGTTTTAATGTTTGGAGTTCTGATTTTAGATTTTTATTCTTATATATCCTTAACTTCTGCTGCTTAAAGTGTTAATAAATAGTAATTTTGTGTTTGAATCCTTAATTTCTGCTGCTTAAAGTGTTAATAAATAATAATTTTGTTTTTTAATTGTAGGCATTTACCGAGGCATTCAAATACTGCCATCCAGAGTCTGATGTAAAGATGGCTTGCCTTGCTGCAATTGAAGAAGTGTTTATTTCTGTAAGCTGAAATTCCACGTCCTTAGAATCCGATATTCTTTTTGATCTAAATATGTAATTATGTTGCTTATGCCTCATTTTGAATATTTCACGAGAAGAACAAGTGTCTCACACCATTGTGTTTTTCCCAAATTTATAAGCGAGATGGAGCTGATTTAGATTCAAGTAATTCTGAGTTGTTGAACCATCAGATTACTTGGATGAGAGAGTTACCTCCATTGTTAATTCTGTTAGGTGACAAGCATGCTTCCTCATCCCAGGTATTAGAAAATTTTGTTGGAAAGAAAAAGGGGTGTATCAATTTGTTTCTTCTAAACTCTTCACCTTCGCTACTTAACAATGTTTAAGGAAAGTCTCTGTTACTATCTCCTTGCAGGTAGTGTTGCATCTTCTACTTTGCCTGGGCCAATGTTCTTCATTGAATTCTGTTCTTGCGTTGGAATATGACAACTTGCAGAATCCACTACAAGGATTTTACAGCACATATCATGAGGATGGTTAATACTGACTTAAGAGTTTCATGCTTGGTTAGTTGCTCGTATAAGCTAAATTGATCTCTTTCTTTATACTTGTTTCTGTTTAGCAGGGAACATGCACTATGGCCCATTCTTAAAGATTCCCAAGGATTCTCAAGAACTTGCTATCTGCTGTCTTTATTATTTTTCTCATTTGGATTCACATTTGCTGAAGTCAATAGCTTATTGCTGCCTCAGTAAGTATGCTTCTTTTGATGGAAGCTGATTTTCCTCGTTGGCTTCATATAGCACACCTTGGATAAGTTGTATGTTAATATCGAAAGGAGAATTTTTTTCTTTAATAGGATAAGATTTTAAATTTTTTTCTTCACTAGGATAAGATTTTCCTTGAAGATTAACTTGTAGATTTTGTCATGCCTATAGGGAGTACATTTCTATGTGGAACTTTTTCTTTTATTATTAGTTGGTATTCTTAGGGTTACTTTTGTTGATGTTAAGCATCTAATTTTTAAGGATAGCTGGTACTTCTGAACAAGCAAGTTTATGCTGTTTCTGTTGAATTTTGCAACCTCATTCTTCTCATATATTTTCTCCTATAATTTGAAGATCCTGATCTGGATGGTGTGGTGTTGTTTCGAATCATAGAGGTTCTGCATTCAGCCTATAAAACTGGACATGTTCAGATTGCAGACCATGCCAGCTTCTTAATCACTTTGGTTTCCCAATTTAACATTTTCCCTCATAGGTTACAAGGTAGTTCATCTTTGAAATCTTGAATTGCCAGTGATTAATTGGTTTATATTGAATGGTGAAAAGTATTGGTCTGCTGGACATAATTTTACTGCATTGGAGAATGACAAAAAGGCCTCAAACCTTGGAACTTATAAGTCAATGATCAGAGTTGTTTGCTCATGCCTGCCACAGATGGGTGATAATTCTCTTCTTGTTCTGATACTAGAGCAAGTGATACTAGACCAGTTGGTAAGTTAAACTTAGTATATGCGTTTTGTTAGCATATTGTTTTTGTGATGCTGGAGAGTTTTGTACTTTGATTATGAAATAAAGAACAGAACATTTATAATGTTTTACTGGTTTTGGTGAGTGAGAGGTGGGGATAAGGTGGTGTGATAGAGCAGCTTATTTATTTTATCTTCTTTGATTACTGATGGTCTTTGGAACATTTCCCTTGAATTATGAACTTACAGTGGTGTCATTGCTCAAATTTTCAGTCATCAAAGCTACCTCTAGACAATGCCTGTGGAATGCTTAGAGTGCTTGCGTTGCTAGACCCTAAACCCACAAGGCTTTCTGAAAAGAGCAAAATCAGTCTGGGCAATTTCCTTTCAGCTTATCTCGGTAGTGTTGCACTTGTAAGTATTTGACCCTTTCTGTAGTGTGCTTTCATGATATGTTGCCTCTAAAGCATATTCATTAGAGTCCAGCATCATTTTCTCTGACTGACTTGCATTTGAATCACGCCATCCAAACAGTGTGTTCCAGAAGGTGTTGAGTCTCTGGGCTCAGCTGATACGCAAACATGGCAATACTACATTCTTCCTTGTTTTCTCTTGTTTAATAGAATCCACAGTCTATTATATTTGGCCCTGAATGGATTGAGGTCCATTATATCTGAAAGTAGTCCATCACTTTTGTCGGACAATCACACTTATGCTACAGTAGATACTGCAAGAAGGATAGATGCCATTGTTTCTGTCCTCCTATTTATGCATGGTGATGCTAGGATTCGAGAATTGGTTTCTTCATCAAAACCAGAGATTGATAATATTTCACAAAGGATATGCTCTTTACAGGTTTACTATCATATTTCGTGTTAACATTGTAATTGTGTTTTACGTGTCTGAAATAGTCGAGCATAAGGACATTTTTTTGAAGAGGAAAGATATGCATGTACTTTCGAACTTATGACCACAAGAATGCTGCATACATGATTGTGTCAACTGTAATTGTTGGATCAATGCTCTTTAATGATGCTATGGTTAGAGAAATGAGAGGAGAAAATTCCTTTTTTGGGAACGAATGGACTAGGTAAATAGTATTCAGCAGTAATTAATACGCTTCCATGTTCCAAAGGCAGCATGTAATTGTTCTCTTTTTACTCATTGTTTTATTTGCAGCAAGTTTCAGCTTTTGCATCACTCTTGTTGAATTTCTTTTTATTTTTTGTTCAGTCTTCAGAAATGCCTTATTAAAAAAGGAGCAGATA
>CAODLS011406037.1:0-12264 GCA_948243855.1 Flueggea neowawraea | reverse complement strand
TACGTTGCACAAATTCTTACGTACGTTGATCATAGTTCTTCATGATTCACGTACGTTGCTTAAAACTTAACGTACGTTGCTCCACTCTTACGTACGTAATTATTCTCTTACGTACGTAAGGACTCTGTTTCTCAATTCCGAGCTTTCCAATGTGTTTTGCACTTCTTCAAAACCTTTTTCTTCATCATCAAAACACATAATGAACTTATTGTTGATCACATGATCCAACAATAATTTCTCACAAATAATTTTCTCTCTTTGTATGTGACACTCACAAATTTGGCCAAGCTATGAAGAATATGACAAGGGTGTGCTCCTATTTATAGGCATATGGGAAAACCTAAATATGTGCATTAGGGTTAGCCAAAAAACCTTCTCCTTGTCTTTCAAGAATTCGGCCACACCAAAATAAGGAGTGTGCTGAATTCCTTCTTAATTTGGGTGTCAAATTTTCTTCCTTATCACACAAGGATTCTACCTCTTATTGTTTAAGGAAGAGATGGCCAAATTTCTCTTTATTGTTAAGCAATAATTTGACCTCTCTTGTTTAAGGAAGACATGGCCGAATTTCTTCTTAGTCATACTAGGGTTTGCCTCTTCTTTTCCCTCAAGAATAAGAACTCCTAAAAAATAGGAGTGTGTGCCGAATTTCTTCTAGGGTTTCCTAATGTTATTGGGCTTTTAATTACATCATACATTATCATTAAATCACTCTATTGTTAATATGTATGGGCCAAATATTATTTCACACATAAGATACCCAAAAACATGTTTCACTTAATAACAAGTAATTTATATTAAAAGTCCATTACATTAATGGATAATATCTTATATCACAAAATCCTGAATTATTAATAATTAATTAAATTAATTATCTTAATAATTCATTTACCAAATGAGAGAACATTTGCAATCCAATCCAATTCGTTTTAGTGTGTGACCCAATAGGCCCACTCGAAGTTGGCAATGTGCCTCGTCCCAAACACTCGAGCCCATTGTCCATAAGCGGTATCTAGTAATACATTATGGCAAGAGTCGGTGATCCGAGTTAACCTTTCACAGTTTGATATTTATTCCTTTTGTCTCACGATATCTATATTAAGCATAAGGCATGGTCACATGTGAACCTTATATTGTTTAATGCGTTTCTTGATCCCAAGTAGATTGATATGACAAATGACATTGATAAACCTTTATCAATTCATTTGAGAATGCATACATTCCACAATTATACTCATCAAGTGGCCTAAAGATATCACTCTTCATAAGAGGAACAAATCTATCACTCTCATTATCACTCCTCTACAAGATTCATAACATATCCAATCATTGCCTTTATTGTCATCCTATTACGGATGACGTTTGACCAAGTCAAAACATGTTATTCCTCATGTAGGAGTCGATAATGAGTTTCAGTCAGAGGACTCAAACATCACCACTGCATGAAAGCTACTTGTGAGATTCATCCATAAAGTGCTTTCATAGCGGGCCAGTCTAATACATGTTCTCTAGCATGTATCTATGTTCTAAGTGATATCTTATATCCATAATCGGTAAAATGTGATTATCCACTTAGCAATATACTAACCTTGGTTTGTTATCATTCCCATGATAACAATCGATTATGGACATTTAGAATAATATTTCTTTTACCTTATGGTTTCACTATCAAGTCACACTCGGTGACATAAGGAAGAATATACTATTCATGAAAGTTTTATCATCATAAAACAATATAATATTTCATATATATGAAATGAAATTCCTCTTTATCAAATAATAAATGTAATGACAATGTATATCAATTATTGGACTATGGTACAAAACTAACACAATACACGTATTCGATGCCATCAAAGAAATGAGCTCTATTAATGGATAATCCTTCATATTTAGACATATCTCCTAACGAATCCATTTTGGATCTTATACTAAAGATGATTAAACATTAAATATGAGCACTCAAGCTCTGATACCAATTGTAATCACAATTTGGCAATCCAAGAAGGGGTGAATTAGATTTCTTGCTAAAAGTTAAAACCTTTAAAACCTTTTTCCAATACTTTGGAAAAAATAAATCAGTACCTAAGTCCAAAATACACCACAATAAATGAAATTAATAACAGTTAAGAGATAAAAGGATAGAAGACATAAGTCCTCAATTTATAGTAATTCGGTCCTTTTTGACCTACGTTTACTCCTCTAGCTCGTTAGAGAGTTTGAATTCATTAAGTCTTCCTCATTTACGGGTGGAGGAAAACCATTATAAGTCCTTGTTTTTTAGGCTCACAAGAAACCTTTTACACACTTGTTTTCAGGCCAAAACAAGAAAACCTACACTAGTTTTTTGAGGCTCACTAGTAACCACTCTTGTTTTTCAAGGCTTTAACAAGCAAACCTATATTACCCTCAAGCTTTAAACATTAAAGTTTGATTACAAATGGCTTTCCAGATTGAGAATTGTATTCTCACATCAACTCATAAAGCAAATCACAAATCAAAAGCTCAGTTGGTTTGCAAAGATTCAAGAATAAGAAGAGAGAGAAAGTCACAAATCAAATTTGCAAAGCTTGGGCACACTCTCAAAAGTTGTTCTTGTTATCTTTGTATTGTAGACATCTATTTATAGCTGCTCTCTCAAAAATAGTCATTGTAAATCCTAATGTAGCTGTTGTAAGAGATTTACAAAATGCTAAGATTATTGACGTCAGTACATGCTACGTGTGTACCATAGGTACTATCCTTTAGTGTGCATAGTATAGCTTCTCGTAGCTACTTATTCTTTTAAAATACTTTCAGGTGTCTACTATGTGCTTAGCTAGTTTGTTCTATGAGCTTCAAACATCCTTTCTATGTGCGTTGACGGCTTTTGGTTGGTATCTAGGAAGCGCACTAGAATCAATGTAGTTTTAAACCCTCAAACAATCCTTAGGTATCAAATCCTCAAATATTGGAAATTAATTGTGACCTAAAAAAGAAAATAAAAGTCGAACAACACATGATGGTTTTTGAGATTTTTGATTAATTAAACTAAAATTAGAAGTAAATAGAAAAACTAAAGTTTCAAAGATGAGTTCAATAAAAGAAAGGTCTGGGGCTTCAAGGTTTCAGTTAGGATTTTAATTCTACTAAGTTAATAAATTGGGTTTGCAAGGATTAGGTACTCTCACCCCTCTCTAGTCTAAATCCTCTCTCAAGGTCATTAAACCATCTCTATATCCATTAAGAGGGTCCTCTCGGCCTCACTTAATTAAATTAGAGTCATTAGTAACCTTAGGCATTTCATCGAACACTTTGTGGGTAATGGATATTTCTATCCTAACACTCACTAATTCATTATTTGTAACCTCACCCAACCTTCATCTCTCGATTCTTCACTTGGGTTTGCTATAACTACAACCTAGAAGGTTTAAAGTCAATAATCACATTAGAAGGGGGGTTTGAATAGTATGGTTTGAGTGGATTTGAAATTTTCTTCCAAAGTAAATTGCAATTATACAATAACACTGAGAATTTATAGTGGTTTGGCCAACTTGATGCCTACGTTCTCTCCTTAAGTATCACCACTTAGGATTTCCACTAACAATCTTCAGAGATATTATAACTTCACTTTCTAGTCAAGTGAGAACTCTTACAACTTTCTTAATTCTGATTCAAGAATAAAAACCACCCTAAGGATCTAGCCTTGATCCCTCTCACAATCACTCTTACAAAGATGATTAACTAACACTCACCACAATGATTAAACCAGTGATACAAGTTGTGATAATAGGCAATTCAAGAACAAAGAAGTTACATCACTGAAATAAGCTAAATAAAGACTTTAATGCTTGGATGTTATAGGAAAGAATGCTCATGAGTTGCCCAACCCTTTTTCTGAAGTCCCATGGAGTATTTATATCATTCCACGCTCAAGTAGCCGTTAAGAGATATATAGCCGTTGAGAGATGAAAGAGAAATTCTGATTCGAATGACATCAGTAGGTATAACGTGCATAGACTAGTATGTAACGTGTGTTGTATATGTTCCATAAGAATGTTGTGTAACTTGTTCCTCTTCTGTGTGTCTTGTACAAAGTTTGATAGCCACTACCTCAAATGTCACTTAGAGTAACGTGACTTGCATCTTTGCAATGCACTTTGTATTTGTATCAGTAGCAGTCACCTGGAAATTTTCAATCACAACATGACTTGCAAAAGCACAATGTGCTTTGATTAAGCCTTAATGTGTGTTGATCATAACCACTTCAAACCTCCACACGCATTGTCGATCTATAAAAATCACACCTTTGATTCTTCACGTAACAATGTACCATCTATCAGAGAATATTCAAATTATGAATGCCGATGTGTTGACTTGTCAGATGCTGACATCACCCTCGTAAACATGTCTTGTAAGCCTTGCAATGTCCATTGATGTCTTTCTTCAACGGTGACTCCTTTACTCATTAACGTGACATGTAATTGAAATGTCGAATGGTGTTGTCTTGCAAGTCTACTGCAGGTCTGGTGCACATCCCATCAATGTGACTTGCATAACTCACAACGTGACTTGTTGACTTGTGCAATCAATCCAGAGAGCTTATCATTCTTATAACGTGACTTGGACCATGTGCAACTCGCCTTGTATGATTCAGAATCTTATGTTTCCTAAGTGAGCTTCGTTTACTTGACTTGCACCCATAGCTACATGACTTGTGATACTTCTGGAAAAACCTAGAATTCCTTGAATATGATCAATGTGACTTGCATCCTGTAGAGCGTGCATTGATCATACTGCAACGTGCTTAGAAGCATGTACAACGTGTCTTGCTTAACTTTTTCACATGTTTTGTTAAAATTATAAAAAATTAAAAGAAATTTCCATGTTAACCAAACTTGGTTCAACAGGAGGTCAATCTAGGTTATAATCATTCACACAAGTCAACAAACCAATCACAACTCAAAAGATAAATTCAATGAACACACAATCAAACCCAATCATTAACTTAGGGAAATCATCATCCAAACCAACATCTTTACAACCCAACTAAAGAAATTAAGTACTCATAATTAAAACAAACATCAATGAATTAATAACCATTGAAGGAAACATTAAAAATCCGAATACAAAAGAGGAATAGATAAAGAAAATCAATCCAAGAACCTTGACGGATGATTCCCAATAAGGAAGAACTTGGATGATTGATTTCCCTCCTTGTCTTCCTCAAAAGTACCATAAAAACCAATAAACCCTAAAATGTTCTTGAAAAAGATAATGAAATTAAAAGATGATGCAAGAGTTCCCCAAAATGGGTAAAGAGAGAGTTTAAATACCCCTTGCCCAATTCACAAAACCTTACAATTAATGTCCCAAAAATACCCCTAGATCCCCACATGTTCTTTCATTTCTGGAGCTTTCTCTCTTCTCAGCCACTCGTGTGACGACCATGACGATTTAAGTGTCACGGCCGTGACGTTTCTCTGTCTGAAAGAGGTGCCAAATTTCCCCTCGTCACGACCGTGATAGAGGCCGTGACACTTCACCCCTCACGACCATGAAGAATCTCTGTCTAGTGCAATCCATTTGCTTCACTTGTCACAGTCGTGGGAATCAACCATAAAGGCTGTGACACTCCATTCTTCATTGTTTTCTTCATTTTCTTCAAGCTTTCTTTTGATCACTCGAGTCTTTTCCATTCTTAATCTCTTTTTTCACCTTTTCCACCTCTTTTCTTTCAAATTGTATTATCCTACAAATATAATGAAAAACATAAGAATTTCACTATAAAGGCATCATTTATAGGATAAAAATAACCACATTCTTTCTTGATTAGGCATGTAAATTTAGAACACATCAGCTTTCCAAAGTTCTCATCTTTGATTCTTGACGTTACTGTGTCAGAGAATATTCAAATTCAAACTCAAAGAGCGTCTAGGCTTTGTCATGTTGTCCATGTCATCCTCTTCTACGTGCATAACACACCTATTACGTGCGTAACATAATGTGTTATGTCACCAGCTGTATCTGTTAGAGAATATTCCCTTTAAGAGTTAAATTCCTAAGGCGCATCTTAATTTGTCTCCATTCAGGAACTCGTCTATGCACACAGTATGTAGTTTTACATGCGTAAAACATTCTCCTTAAGAATTGACTTGAAATCTTCTATGCGCATTTTGCTGAGATAAATGTGGCTTAACTTGTCTTGTGACTCCTCTTCATATTACATCAATATCTCATCTATGTGCATAGTATATCCTTTAACGTGTGTAGTATGATGCGTCTTCCAGATTAATATTTCTATCTTCTGTTTTACGTGCATAGATCTCCATTTAAGTGCACAACATCACTTTGACCATTTTGTCTTCTGATATAAAAATATTTATGCGCACACCACTTTCTACAATGTGCATAACACCAATTGTACGTGCATTATATATTCTTTTGCACGCATTATATCAATTTTGGAAAACCCAGTATAACTTCCACATGATCACTGTGCACATATTAAGATTTAATGCTCTTAGATCATCCTTCAACGTGTTTAGAGAGTTGTATTACATGTGTAGCTTAACTATTTCAGGTGTTTTGTTGAATCATCAAAACTTAAAAGGAATTTTCATTGTGAACCCAACCGGTTCAACAATCACCTGTTCCACCATCGTAACACTATCAAAAAAATAAAAATAAGAAATAAAGAGAGATCGAAGCAAAGCCACCACAGAAATCACTCTTGCATGTCACTCTCCTCTTCTATTGCTTTAGTTCCTTCATAAAAAAGAGAATTCAGTAAAAATCAAATAAAAAAAAAGAAAGAGAGTGGTGAGAAGAGAGGCCAGAGTTAAAGCCAGCTATGAAGATAAAGCGACGTCTAGATTGAGTGGCATCGAGATTGAGAAAGTTATTGAGAGACAAAGTCGAGAGATTGAGAGAGACGGAGATGGAATTAAGGTTTGGGTGGAGTCAGAAGTAAAATGATAGGGTAGTGGGTTAGTGAAAGGAGGGGGAAAACACATTTATGCTTATACCTCGGGTCGGCCCAGTTTTCCCAGCCCAGCCCGACCATATGGGTTAAAAAAATTGAACCAATGCCCTGATTTTAGGAGGGTTTGTCTTGGGCCAGCCCACAAGCCGGTTTAAAATGCCCAGACGAAGCCACAACAAAGATCTAACTACTTCTTCCTCCCACAACCACCAACCAAAATAGAGTTCTTCTTTCATCACAAAGGCGAGGAGTGGACTACAACATGGAATTTTAGATTGTGATTGACGATCTTCACTCCACCTTTCCTCTAACTCAACCATCACCGTCTCCTATTCAACGCAGCTCAGATGACGACAATGGCGACACTACTCAAATGTTCGCGACTACAATTTTACATTTTAGATTGCGATTGACAACGACATTATTAGGTTTTAAACAGCGATGAAGGAGAAGTAAAGTAGAGAAAAGAGAGAGAAGTGATGTCGGTGGAGTGCTGGTGGCGATAGAGAGCAAATAAGTTGGTTGAGTATTGGTGGCGGCGGAGAGCAAAGAGCGAAGAGAGTGATTCAAATTAGAAGAAAAGGGGGAGAAAGAGAGAGATTATGGAGTTATGGTGGCAGTGGATGGGAAATCAGTGGAGATGAGAAATAAAGAGAGAGAGAGAGAGAGAGATAGAGAGAGAGAGAGAGAGAGGAGAAGAAATGGCAGATAGGAAAGACAGATTGAGAGAAGACAATGGAGAAGAGAGAGAGAGAGAGACGATGAGAGAAAAAAATATATAAAATACAACAATAAATTGGTTTTTATGTTATTAAATATACAATTTTTAAAAATCTGAATTGAAAAAATGGCATATATCAAATTTAAACTTTAAAATGTGCTATTTAAATAATTATTAAACTATAAGTGGTTTTTGTCAAAATTTAAATTTTAATTATGACACTCAGCATAATTAACTATCAATTTTATTGTTCGATGGCACCAGATTCTTAATTTCCAGTCATACAATTCCTTTTTGTCAAACTTAAACCAAGACACATAGCAAGTGGTGAGCAAATAGGCCCGACTCGTGGGTTGGCCCGAACTCGACTCTGTTAATATCAGGGTCTGGATTTGGTTTTCCAGCTTAGAGGGCCAGACCGGGCTGGAAATTCCTGCCAGAATAGGTTTGCTAAAAATAGGCAAGGCCCCTGGCATGCAGGCGGTCCAGCCTTGTTCGCCCTTTTTTAATGGGTGGATTTGGGTCAAACACTAAGCCCGATTGGCTGGGCTAAAAAAATTGGACATAGCCTAGTCCGGCTCTATGCTCAGCCCTACACAAAAAAAAAAAAAGAAGCTTAAACGAAGACAGATTACGATTGTTTTTCTTTCAGGTAAAGATGCCAAACTTTGAGGCAAGATTAGGCAACAAAAATACTTGGATTTCCAACATTCTCTTATGACATCAAAAAACTATAATCAATATGGGTTTCATAAAGGGGAAGTAATTATTTGAAAATCTATTCTTTTCTGTCCAATAATTTTGTTGATTTTCTTTTTCAGCACTTATAAAGTTATCATTTTTTTGTGCTTAATCCTTTTTTAACCCAAAGTAGCTCATTCATTCAAATTAGAAGCTAAACCAACGATGTACAATGAACAACGGTATAATACCATACATGAAGATTAGACCAAGAATTTGTCGCTCTAACAAGCGTATAAGCCGCAACGTGCAGTGATCTTTTCACAAATGCAATCTTTACATCTGCTAAGGTTGATAAAAAATTATCCTGCAATCTTGGACTAACATACCCACATAAGATCCATCAATGAGTAATAAATTAATAGCAAGAACCACAAGCTGACAGTCACTCTCCACCACCATTCGATTTCATCTCCTCTCCTGCGACCAGTTCAAAGCTTCCCTTATACTCAATCGCGGGGCCAGGAATCGAAGAAGGCAGGATTGATCTTAGAACCGAGGTTGGGGACGAAGCTCGAACTCCAAAAGCGGAGGTGGCTCGATGGTAGGGGAGTAGGGGTACTCTGGATCTCCGTCCGACCCCACCTCCCTTCGCCACTGCGTATACTCAACACTTCCAAAACAGTGAGATCCGAAATATTTGGGAAATGTTTGAGAAAATGCCTACTGAATCTACCAAAGATGTCCATCTACGCCATCCCAACTACACCAGAATTTCCAAACACAACCACATCTACATTAAATTTCTTCCAACCCCACGACGGTTTACACCACCTGGTCACACTACACATCGTTTGAAAATCTGAAAGAGAAAGAATCCTTGAAGAGATGGAAATTTTGAAATACTTGCTTGAGGAGAATAAAAGGGAAGCAAATCAAGGCCGAGAAAGGCAACAAATTATTATGGAAAAACAAAAGGACAGTCAAATGTGACTGGAGGCAAGAAATCATTTATAAAAGGAATCAATAAAATGTGTATACAATGTCTCCAGCTACTAAAAGTGATCAAGATAAAAACAGAAAGCGAGATAAGAAAAGTCATATGCTCAATCACTTCAAATTATGGACGGAAAAGGAGAGCCAGATTTCCCAGGAGAAAGGTGGAACAATTCACGAAAAATCAGGGAAATCAAGATTAAATGAGAAATCAAGAAGATAACAAAGGAGATTGAGCCAAGCAATATAAATTGGCAAGGGGATTCATGACAAAAGGACTTTTTCAACTAAACACACAAATCGACTCCTATGGAACCATGAATTCCATATTTTGCTTTCAATAGTCCTCAATAGTCCTTTGTTTTTATTTTCAATTTTGTTGCCATCAGTTAGTGAAATTCTCACCACTCTTTGCCATTGTTTTCGGTTATTGTATTTTGCTATTGTTCTTAAAGAAGCAAAAGAACCCAAAGTGGTGATTTTCATCCCTTTGTTCATCCTCAATTGTCTAATAGAAGTTGAGATTTTATAGTGCAATTTTTGTTCCATCAAAAGGTTCATTATATTTTTCGATTTAGGAACACCTTAAGTTCTTGACATGCTTGTAAATCCTCAAACACTTAAAGGGTAGCATTGTCTCCCTAACAATTTGATGTATCCTAAATTTACGTGTTTAATCAAGCAATAATATATGTATTTTTTTCTTATAAATTATGCTTTTATGGTGAAATTTATATAATATTTGTAATTTCTGTAGGATGAGATAAATTGAAGAAAATGAGTTGGAAATGATGAAGAAATGATGCAAAGTTAAAAGATTTCAAACCGACTCATGATTGAATGAAGAAATTGAAGAAAAAGTGGAGCAAAGAAGTGTCACGGCCGTGGTGGCCAAGTTACATAGTTGTGACACCAAAAAGTGACCAAAAATGTGTCACAACCGTGACATCCTGCAGGTGGCCAAAAACAGGTCTGAATGAAGACAAAAGGAGTGGGGACCAAGGCGCATTCAAGGGGGCATCTTTTGGATACTTGTCCTATAATTTTGGGAACCAAGAGGGGTATAAATACACCTCTTTCACACCATTTTGGGATCTTTAACCACCCACACAACATCAAAAACGTTGAGAGCCGAGAAGAGAAGAAAAAAAGGGTTAAGAGGAAGAAAAAGGGTTCCTTGAATAGGCCTATGGTCTTGGAAAGGAATCCCCTATAACTTTTGCTTTCTATTTCTTATTTTATGTTTGGTGATGTTGTTTCTATCTTTGATCTTAGTTTTATTTCTTTGAACAATGGTAGTATAGTTCGTTGGTTTGGATTTTGAGTTGTAAGTTTTGATGACTACTTGCTATTTTTATGAATAGGTATTGTGTTTTATATTCTGTATTTGAAGGTTGCTTAATGATTTTTGTGATTTATGTTCTATATTTGATGTTTACCCTTGGATTTGATTTAATGACTTTTTTTGATTAATTATTGTTGAGCTTGATCACCTTGATAGTTTTGATAAACCTAGTTGATGGATCGAGAGATGATGGCTAGATGAAGTCTATAGACATTAAATTTATATGATTTAGTATAGACATATTCTATGCATGTGAGGTATTTTATGAAATTCCCAAGAAACTCAATGAGTCTAGTTTAATTAGTTGAGGTCGAGAGGACCCTTCTAATAAATATAGACATAACTTAAATGACCTCGAGAGTGGCTTTAAGCTAGATCGGTGAAGAGAACACTCAATCACAAAGCCCTATTTCATTGATTAGCAATAAGGAGTCTTTGCTTGCATCTCAATTATCCAAATGAATTTATTTACTTTGTTATTTTATTTTATGTTTTTAAATCAAACCTATAACAACTCAAAATCTTGGTTTTTATCGCTTTCTTTTACTTTTCTATCATTAACTAGTACACGTTTCATGTGGATTCGACACTGGAAGAATACTCCAAGGGTTTTATTACTACTTCGATTCTTGTGCACTTGCAAGAATCCGATCACAATTCCACAAAATTAAGACAACACTAGTTATAAAATGGCTTAGAAAAAAATGCAACATTTTTTTTCAATCATCCAAATTGATCAAAACTTAAATAAAATGGCCTAACTGCAAATAAGATGGACATGTGTCATAGGTAAACTGTCGCTCTAATATTATTTGAATTATCAAACAATTGTTTGATCTTAAACATATTTGAGTATTGCTTATCGGACAATAATCAACACAATACTATAACAATGTATGTTGAATTATGATATGAAGCACTTTAATTAATCTCTATCAAGAATTTAGAGTAATATTCTCCCTTGAGAAATCCAAGATAGCTCCTTCATCCTTGAACGACAAATAGATAATATCATTCGAGTTTTATTTTCATACTTCTCCGATAAGTTGAAAAAAAAAATCTATAATCAATATGATTCTCCTAATTCTTTTCATTTAAATAAAAAAATGCTTATTAATAAGAGAAAAACAATTAATTATTTAATAATATATAAACCTTCATATATCATACAACTTATTTCAAACAAACGTACATATATAATTAAACCGCTAACAAAACTTCAATTTATTTCTCTTCATTACATATTACAAAACTTTAGCAGCAGTGCAACGCAGGACAGACAAATTCTATAATAAATCGCAAGTCAACAAAGACGCCTTCGGCTTCGCTTGCCGGTTCGAAAATCCGGCGGCCGGAGACGGCTCAAATGTAATTCTTGATCTCTCACACATACCGAGCCACTTAGACTGCATATACTTGTGCTTTCTCCATGGACCCAAATGCATCTTCTTCTCCTTCATACACATCTTAGCTGCTGCACATAATATTTTGATCAACCCATTAAGCCTCTCTGCTTTCCCAACAAACACTTCCGGAAGCCGATTGATTAACTGATTG
>CAODLS011405952.1:0-12899 GCA_948243855.1 Flueggea neowawraea | reverse complement strand
GTGGCAAGAGTTGGCTTTAGTACCACTCAATGTAAATACAATAAGGTTGGCCTTTTTCCACCTGTACAAATAGATTTAAATTTTGTTGCATCATGTTGCTCTTATTTATATGAGCATCTGCAGTATTTTCATGAATTTTATTGTAAGGGATAGCCATTTCGATGGGAAGGGAGGAATGAAAAATAGATTGTAGAGCGATTCAGGGGACGTGCACCTGTACATTCACATCGAGTTGACATACGCTAAGTAACTGAGATTATGAAACATGCCAATGGCTGTTTAAACTAAGTGAGTTTAGTTCCTAGTAAGAAATATAAGTGAAAGGTTTAAGGCCTGTGGAGGCAGTTAGCTAAACGCTTAAAAGTGTTTCATGCAAAAAATTCAGTCTGTAACATTATCCAAAATATACAAAAGTCAAAATAATGTCACTGAGGAGTTAATCCATGAATGGGAACCGCATGCTCCTAAGGCCATCCCACTGAGCCACGCATTCCTGGATGGCAGCTTCATCCATCCTATCCTCAATAGCTAGTTCTTGAATGCTTTGGAACTTGTTTTTAAAAATCTTACCCCGCTATAAAGCCTTGAATTGAAGGTCATTCCTGAGCTTGAGGTTTTCCTCGTCCTCTGATAGTTCGGCAATGAATTCGATTTTTAGCACATGGATCTTGGCCTTCAGTTCCTCAATCTCTTTTCGAATGGCATCATGATTATGCCATGTTGAACATCCTTTTTAGTTAGTGCTCCCACCTGTAGATCCTCACAAATTAAGGAGGAGCATTCCTCTCGGTAAGAATCGATGATGCTATGTTTGCTGCTACGATAAGTGTTGAGCTTGTTGAAAGATCACCGGAAGGTCGGGAGTTGCTACATAACGAAGAAGAGTCATTGAGTCCAGTTGTTGATTCAGGACTGCACTCACATTGGCTTTGGCTGTCGTAGCCAACTTCTCCAAAGGCATGCTGACAGTTTTGGAGGAAGAGGATACCAGGGTCATTGAATCCTCTAGTTTTGGAGGAAGAGGGGATTTTGTGGGTTTCCTATAGGAGGTTGGAGTCTTTGGGCCTTTGGCAGGAAGTTTTTGTTTCTTCGAAGGAGGATAAGGGGTTCTTTTGGACCTTTTCACCATGGAAGTGATGAAACTCTCAAGACCTATGAAGTAGGGATATTGGTCGAGGAGTACAAGATTAGTGAGCAAAGGAACGAAAGAATGAAAGGAAAGGAGTACCTAGAGTTGCACTGTCAAACAGTGGACTCCACTAGGCTATAAACTCTAAAAACAACTCTGAAAGGGACTGTTCCAAATGGATGACGGATGAATCTGCTAGTACTGGCATAAACCTCATCTCCTTGATGATGTCCTCGTCAAATGCAACATGCCCACCATTTGGGGGGAGGGGCCTAGAAATGCCCTGGCAATCCTTGACAAAGGCTGAATTGATGGCAATGTAATCCCAATCTGGCTATCCAAAACGGGGGTGAATTGAATTTCTTGTTAAGTATTGAAATTTTTTGAAAACTTTTTGCACTATGTAGAAAACAAAAATCAGTAGCTCAATCGAACACACAAACTCATAAACTGAAAAGAAAATATGTAAGGGATAGAGAAAATAAATCTGCGATTTATAGTGGTTCGGTCATGTTTGACCTACGTCCACTCCTCTACCCTCAACTAGAGAATTTCAATCTACTAAATCTTTCTCACTTGCGGGTGGAGGCAAACTGTTACAACCTCTTGTTTTCCAGGCTCACAAGATAACCTTTACAATTCCTTGTTTTTAGCTGGCTCAACAAGAAAACTAATACCCACTTGTTTTTCAAAGGTACCAAACAACCAAACCTACTCTACCCACAATCTTTACCACCAAATATTGATTACACAAGGTTTAACAGAACAAGAATAATATTCTCACACCAATTCTCAAAGCAAATAGCAACACAAAAGCTTAGTGAGCTGTAAGAACTTGAAAACACTTAGAGAGAGAAAGTTAAGAATAAAATTTGCAAAGCTTGGGCATACGATAAAAAAATGTTCTCTTATTGCCTCTAGACTGATGAAGTCTATTTATAGCTGCTCTTAGAGAAATAGCCGCTGTGGGGCTCAAACAATCCATTGTGAGATAGCTGCAACTTGTTAAAATTGTTGACCTTAGTCCTTGCTACGCGCATACAATACTTAATGCATGCGTAGTGCCCATTTCCATCAGAGTACTATTCACTGCAATCCCTTTTCTGTGTGCATAGTAAGAAGTCCAGTATCCACTTCTTGATTTGCTCAAAATTCTATAAACTACTACGTGCATAGCATTCACTGTGGCCGTAATACTATGATTCTGCATGCATTGCACTGTCTTCTATGGGAATAGACGGGCCTCCAAGATACACTTTTGATTTGGCACATGATTGCGTCATACAGTGTTAGGGAATATTCAAATTTGAAATTCCAGAGGAGAGTCTTAGATTTCTCTCATAGTCCAGTTCACCCAGTTCTACGTGCATAGAATGTGATCTTCTGACGTAATCTGATTTGCCAACAAATATTCTCTTTTTGAATTTTTAACACAATATAACAAAAATTTTCACCTACTGGAAATAGCATGTCATACCCATCTACGCACATAGTATCTCTTACTACGTGCATAGTAAGAATCTCCTTCGGAATGTAACTCTTGCTTTCTACGCGCATACTTCTTTCTAGTTTGAATTCAAGACTGGTCTACGCGGAAGTATTCCATACTATGTGCATAGTGTGTCAGCTGATTGAATTTCCTCTTTATTACATCGATTTCATCTGGTGTAATGTGCACAAAAGAGGATTGGACCATTCTGTCTTATGATTTACAAGGTACTACGCGCATAGTATGTGGTATTACGCTCATTGTATCCATTCTGGAACATTTCATAATTTCTTTATCTTTATCAAAGTGCATAGCTTAAGTTTTTCAATTTTTTTGTTAAATCAGCAAAACTTGGAGGGAATTTTCATGCAGACCAAACTTGGTTCAACAATCTTCCCCTTTTTGATGATGACAAAAACAATGAAAGAGTTTGCACTCCCCCTGAATCAATGCACCTATTTTAAGACACTTAGAAAATAATTTGTAAATTTGATCAAGGGTTGTTAATCCTTGTCTGAGAGTTAGTCTTCACAAATTAACAACAAACTCTACATACATTTCTCCTCCTTTTTTGTTATAATCAAAAAGGCACAATCAAAGGGCAAATTGACACTCAAAAGGCAATTTCATTGCATATGAACATATAGCAGTGCACATCAATGAAGCAATGAACATAAATGTGATGCATATGTGAGGATAAAATGTGGATCCTAGTCAATGACAATCACTGATGGTTTATTGAAAGGACATGAAGGTGAAAGTGTGCAAATTTATTCCATAGCTTCCACAACATGATCTACTATAACTTTAAACCAATCAAGCTTGTGTTGCTCTTCTGTGACATATCTGAGAAGATAACGTAGAGAGAGAAAATCATAGAGATCCTAATCATCATCCTCATTATCATACATAGCTAGAATTGTATCCAAAAGAGGTGGTAGAGCATTAACCATTACTTGGTACACATTAATTGCAGAATTAAGAGAATTGAGGATCTTGTTGACATTTCGCTGTCTTGCAGCATCACCTGGAGGAGGCATAGGTGGAGGCACAAAGAAATATTGAGGAAACTATTGAGGCAGAGGTTTTGAGTCAGATGAATCACTGGTTTCATCTGAATCACCCGAATTGCTTGACTCGCTAGGGACATTCTTACGATCCTATGCCTTGTTCAAATCTTTCTTGAGATCTGCAAGAAAATATTTTCTCATTTTCTGAATCCTCTCAAGACCTTCACCACTAATTTTGGTCTTGCCTCTAATGCTTCTGCTGTTTTCTGCTCAGAAGGGGGTTTTTCAGCTGGCATTTCAGTGGTTTGTGCTTTAGTAGATTGATCCTCAACCACTATTTCTTTCCAAATTTGCTCTATTTCAGTTGGAGCCTCTATTTCAAGAAAACTTTTCTCGACATGCTCTGCTGGAATTTTTGATTCTTCCACATCAGGCGACTCATTCAAATTCATTTGAGGAGCAACAATATCATCTAGTGTAGGGAAATGAGCTATTCTTTTGCCACTTGAAGGTTCATGTCTATGAGGTGAAGATGGTGGAGGAGTAGGACCAACTAGAGGATTGGGGACTTGAAATGGACTAGGTGGAGGCGGTTGTTGCAAATTTTGAGGCTCAGCTTTCAAGCTTTCCAAAAGATTGATGACCACTTCAAAATTTGAAGAAGTCTCAGTTTGGTAGGCTTAAAGTTGTTGCCTCACAGCTGTTAAATTAAACTCTGTTTCATCTTTGAACTCTATGAATTCTTGTCGAAATTGATCAATCTTAGTCCTTTTAACAGTGCTTGGTCCAGCCTCTCTTTCAGCTATTCCCTCTTTCTCAACATTCACGACCGAATCATCTCCTTCTTCCTCAGCTTCTTCTTCTTCATCCTTTGCAACACTACTTGGTTGCTGTTAAATGCCTATCCTCCTAATGAAGATCATCTCTCTTCTCTTAGGCATGAATTTTTTATCTCTTGGATCAACCATGACATCTCCTTCATGCAAATGAGGCTGATATACATAGCCTCGATTTGTTTTCTGTTCTGAAAAGACGCATGCTTCGAAGAGTGAAATCACAGATCTTCTTGCTATCCTTTACCCTTTGAACTTCAAAGCCTTCAAATCTTACTCCAAAATGCTTGAAGATTCTTTGAGGTGACTAGCATACGGCATATGCTCTATTCTTTCCCTGCTGAGATGATTGAAGGTAGGAAGATTGAAAATTTTCACCTTTTCAAGAAGCCAATCAATCACGACATAAGCAAAATTGACTTCTCTCTTATTCATCAACAAGTACGTGTGAATGAGGTCTTGATTTGTGTATGGAGACTGAGTATGCTGCTTGGGTTGCAAAATCTGTGTGAAAGATAGGTGAACCATCTTTCAAAGCACTCCAAGATCATTTTGATCAAGCAATTTAGCCTCCACTGTCACCACAACGACCTTCTCTAGCAAAATGCTTTTGATTTCTCCAATGTCAACTACAACTTTGTTCCCCTCTTCGTCATAGAAAATTGTCACACCTTTTTCCTTTTTGACAACACAACCTCTGTGTGATAGTCCAAACAATTGATGCAAAATGTCCTCATCTATGAATATCTCATGTCCATTAGCTCGACTTGACACTCCAAAATAACCAAAATTGAGAGTGTTAGTAAGGTCTCCATTCTCCCATTTCCTAGCATTTGCATAAAATTCCCTAACCAGTTCTGAATAAAAATCATCACCAACCATACAGAATCGAAGAATTCCAAATCGATTAAAATTATTAGTCAACTCCAATCCACACTCATACAAGGAACGAAGATCAAATACCTTTGAATCTGAATTCCTTGCCCTTCCTAGAGCTTTGAAGAGATGAGCAACTTGAAAATCAATAAACCGAGTTGAATCGAATTAGTACAACTCGAATACCTTGGTTCTTCTTGCTCTTCTTTGAAGGAGGCGAAATAGGGGTGCTCTGTGGATCAGAGCGAGGTATTTTTCCACCTCTAAAGGATTCTCCTTGCTCAAGAACTAATTTCTTTGACGCAATGTTGGAACAAATTTTCTTGATTTTCTTCGGTGCCATACTGAAACTGGATATTACATTGGAATTAGGGTTTAGTATGTGCGTAGAGTTGCAATTTGGGGAAATCTGAGAGAGTTTGGGTGAGAAGTAAGAGAGAGAAATTTGGGTTTTGTTTGAAAGGGTGAAGCGGGAATGAAATTTTTAGAAAGAAAGCCGGAGGTTGTGAATTTAGGTTTTGAGATTCAATTTGGGTTTAAAGTAACTAAAGAGTACTACACTCGCAATATCACCTTCTACGCCCATAGAATAAAGTCTGTGAAGACTTATGTGTATAGAACATGATGCTACGCTAGTAATGGACAAAATGCTTAGACTTCTGTTTGAAAGGTAGCTAGGGTTCTATGTCTGTAATATCTAGTAGTACGCGTACAGGATAATCAAAATATCTTCTAGGTCAATTCTTCCCATGTTAAGCGCATAGAACCATTTTCCATATGCATACTATCTGCGTTGACAAGATATTACGCTACCATCATCTCAGTACTATGCCCGTTTTATCATCTTCTACGTACGTACTGAGAGCACCTCTGAAACACTACTTCTACTTCTCTATATTGTGTGAGTAGACATCAATACTACGCCCATAATACTTCCATATCTGATACTCAGAAAAAATTTCCTTCGACTACATGCACAATATACTTTATTACACACATAATATATCCATAAAACTTCCAGTGATAAACCATTGCATACTATAGGCATAATACCATCTATTGTGCATGTAGCTCAAACCCAGAAACTCTTTTGCTGAAATACCATAACATTCTATGCCTATAGTAAATCTATTATGCACATCGAGTCCAAATCTTGTAATTCTAGAATCATCAGAGTGCAAGATTGAGTTTTCTATTGAGGTTCAGCCTGGCATCGATCTGATATCAATTGCACCGTATTGGATGGCACCAGCAGAGCTGAAAGAGTTGTAGACTTAGTTGAGAGAGTTGTTGGATAATGGATTTGTCTGACCGAACGTCTCACCTTGGGTAGCGATGATCTTGTTTTAAAAAATAAGGATGGTAGCATTCGCATGTGCATTGATTATCGTCAGTTGAACAAAGTAAAAATAAAGAACCGATATCTACTTTCAAGGATAGATGGCTTGTTTGATCAGTTGCATGGTGCACAATGATTTTCTAAGATCGACTTGAGATTGGGATATCATCAGTTGAGGATTTGAGGTGAAGACATTCCGAAGACTGCATTTCAAACTAAATACGAGCATTATGAGTTTTTGATGATGTCATTTGGTTTAACGAATGCTCCTATAACATTTATGGATTTGATGAACAGGGTGTTCAGACCGTATCTAGATCGATTTGTGATTGTCTTCACTGACAACATTTTGATATACTACAGGAGTAGAGAGGAGCATGAGGAGCACTGAGGTCAGTCTTGCAAACCTTGAGAGAGCATCAGTTTTATGCTAAGTTCTCGAAGTGCAAGTTTTGGCTTGATCAAGTGGTATTTCTAGGACATGTGGTGTCCAAACATGGGATTATGGTTGATCCGAAGAAGGAAAATGCAATATTCCATTAGGAGAGACCTAAGTCCACTACCGAGATTCGCAGTTTTCTTGGTTTGGCTGGTTACTATAGGAGGTTTATCCAAGATTTTTTTAGGATAACAGCTCTTATGACTCGATTGACTCAAAAAGGAGTCAAGTTTGTTTGGTCGGACAGATGTGAGGACAGTTTTATGAAGTTGAAAGGATGTTTGACTAGTGCGCCTGTGTTAGTTTTGCCCTTAGGATCTGGAGGTTTGTGATGTATTGTGATGCATCTAACGTTGGCCTAGGTTGTGTATTGATGCAACATGGCAAGGTGATTGCTTATGCATCAAGACAGCTTAAGAGGCATGAGCAAAATTATCCGACCTATGATTTGGAGTTAGCAGTAGTAGTGTTCGCACTCAAGATTTGGTGACACTATTTGTACGGAGATACTTTTGAGATCTTCACAGATCATAAGAGTCTAAAGAACATTTTTAGACAGCAAGATTTGAACTTGAGGTAGAGACGTTGGCTAGAGCTGTTGAAGGATTATGATTGCTCAATATCATATCATCCTGACAAGGCTAATGTTGTTGTCGATGCCTTGAGTAGAAAGTCGATGGGAAGTTTGGCTCACATTGCAGTAGAGAGGCAACCAACAGTGTCAGAGTGGCAGAGTTTGATGAGGAGTGGAGTTGCATTCCATTTTGATGATGCTAGGACATTGCTTGGTCATGTTGAGGCGAGACCTATTTTGTTAGATCGGATCTGTGAAGCTCAGAAGAAGGATACTGAGATTCAGGGTTTGATTGAAAAGGTTAAGGCATCTGAGGTGCCAGATTTCAACATTGATGATTTGGGAGTTCTTTGGTTTGGGTTGAGATTGTACGTACCATCTGCTGGTGGGTTACGTGAGGACATTATGGCCAAGGTTCATAGTTCCATTTATTCGGTTTACCCACGATATATTAAGATGTATTGAGATCTTCATGAATCCTATTGGTGGCCAGGGATAAAAAGGATATAGCTAAATTTGTTAGTCGATATTTGACCTGTCAATAGGTTAAGTTTGAGCATCAGCGTCCTTCCGGTTTGATGCAGTAGTTACCGCTTCCGAAGTGGAAGTGAGATCGCATCACGATGGACTTTGTAGTTGAATTACCAAGGACATCATTGAGATATGATTCTATCTGGGTCATCGTGGATCGATTGACTAAGTCAGTTCATTTTCTACCAATCGAGATGACATATGGAGTGGCACGTTTGGCGAGGTTGTACATCAAAAGGATTGTATGTCTTCATGGTGTGCATGTTTCCATAGTATCTGATAGAAGTCCTCAGTTTATATCATAGTTTTGGCATAAACTGTAAGAAGATTTGGGTACCTGGTTTGATTTCAGCACATCTTTTCATCCACAGACTGATGGTCAGTCAGAGTGGATGATTTATATTATTAAGGATATGTCGAAAGCGTATGCAGTAGATTTTACTGGGAGTTGGGATTCCCATTTTCCATTGGTAGAGTTTGCGTGCAACAATTTGTACCACTCGAGAATTGAGATGGCACCGTACGAAGCTCTATATGGTAGTAAATGTAGATCTTCTTTATGTTAGGTCGAGGCCAGAGAAAGAGAGCCCTTGGGGCCAGATCTTATTTTGGAGACAACTGAGAAAGTCAGGTTGATTCAGCAGCGGATTCGGAATGCTCACAGTCGTCAAAAGAGTTACGCTGATCCCAAGCTTAAACATTTGGAGTTTGAGGTTAGAGGCCATGTATTCCTCAAAGTATCGCCTATGAAAGGTGTTATAAGATTCGGGAAGAAGGGCAAGTTGAGCCCAATGTACATTAGTCCATTTGAGATTATCGACCGAGTTGGAGCAGTTGCTTATGAGTTAGCGCTACAACCTCAGTTTGTTTCAGTTCATCCAATATTCCATGTTTTGCTTCTGAGGAAGTATATCTCCGATTCGTCGCATGTTTTTGCTCTGCAGTCAGTTGAGCTCAGGTCAGATTTGTCATATGTTGAGGTTCCGATGAGGATCGTTGATCGTCGGCTCAAGAGACTCCAGAACAAGAAGATTGCTTATGTGAAATTGATTTGACGGCATCATTCAGTCGAGGAGACCGAGGATGAGATGAGGTGCAAATATCCATATTTGTTCGACTTTGTTAATCCATAGGTTTGACTGATTGATCTTTGTCTTTGTATTATTGCATTGTGTCTGCATGTCTGTGCATTGACCGTGTGTTGCTTACACGCTGGCTACATCTTTCGGCTGTTAGCCCGGTTGGTTCGAGTTTTGTTCTGGAGATCCGTAGTTGGTCTTAACTTTGTTTTGTTTTGAAATTCAAAGAGGAATTTCTTTTGAAGGGAGAAGTATGTAATACCCCAGTCAGATTTCAAGAAGGCTCTTTGTATTCTTTTGTTTGGGTTCGTTTCGATCTTTATCAATATGAGTGTTGAGCTAAGGATTTATGGTTATGAGAGGTGCTACTCGAGTAAGCATTCATGCGTTACTCGAGTAAGCTGAGGTGTGGACTAGTCGAGTAAGCATGTGTGTTACTCGAGTAAGCCGTGTTCTTGGATGAACACAAAGAACACCTAGGAAAGGTGTTACTTGAGTAACACGATGTGTTGCTCGAGTAAGCAGCCTGTCACTCGAGTGAGGATACTATTTTGGGCAGGGGTCTATAAATACCCCCACCCGGCTCTTTCATTTCTCTCACCTCATTTTCGTCTCTCTCTCACTCAAATCGGTCCGAAACGTGTTCTTGCTGCCCTACATTGTTCCAATTTCATTCCTAGAGGTAAGATTTTGTATCTAATCTTTTTATTTCATCCATTTCATGTTTAAATATTCGGATTCATGCTTTAGGAAGCGTTTGCATTTAGGTTTGCATTTCAAGATGATTCTGAGGGAATGGATGCTTATGCTTGTTAGCTCTGAGTTGTTTGAGGTTAAGAGAACATGATTCAAGCTTTGAATCATCTAATTTGGTAAGTCATTGATTGAGTTAGTGTTAGCTTCATTTTTGGTCGATCTAGTGTGATTCTAAGTTGCTTTAGTGGTTTTGACCCTAGATTCATGTTTAGAGCTTTGTTTAGAGCCAATTTAGGTGTTTGGTATCAATTTTGGTAGATTAAATCATGTTACAAAATTTCTGGGTTAGCCTGGGCTGTGCATTACTCGAGTAGGAGCTTTGCTTACTCAAGTAAGAGGAGGTTCATCTCACTCGAGTGACCAGAGTGTCTTACTCGAGTGAGAGGTGGGTTGTCTTACTCGAGTAAGTCAGGGTGTTACTCGAGTAAGATGGGGTCCTTTGGGACTCGTTTTGTAATTTTGCATTTTTTTGATTTCTGAGGGTTCGGGGACTCTTTTGGCGATTCTGACTATTTGAGAAAGTTAGTTTGCTATCCTAGTATAGTCGGAGGACTATTTTGTAAGTTTTCAAGTCCTGGGGACTAAAATGTAATTTTGCACTGGTCGAGGACCAATCTATAATTTTACATAAATTTTGTATTTTGGATCTGGAGTGATAAATTATCATTCGATATGGATCATTTAGGGTCTTTTGAGAGTCCGCCTCCACATATGCACTTCATGCATCTAGTATTGCCATAGTACCGCATTTGAGTTTTCTTCTGATATATCTATTGATATATGTTTGTTCTGTTTAGCTTCCTGTTCGTGCCCGAAAGACCAGCCACCTACGAGTGGGACCTGACTGGTGTTTGCACTTGGACTTCCAGTTGAGTGAATAGCAGCTTCAAACACATAAATTGTGTCTCTAAGTGTATATGTTTTCTGTTGTGTATAACACATACTCTAAAAATGGACTAATATAATGATTGACTAATGATAAAATGATTATGTTTATTAATCAGGACTCTGCTTTGAAGTTGATATATATGTAATATATATCTCTTCTTTGATGCTTCTATGCATACTCTGTTTTGATACTATATATTAGTATGCTTTATTTTTTGATATGAGACACATATTGTTACGGGGTTAAACGTGTCCTTTGGTATACTAACGCTTTGTAAAACCTAGCTATCAGTGTTGCTGATAGCCATGTGTCCTGATTCGACACATGATTTGATATGGATTATGGCGGAGCCCACATACTTTGTTATTAGTGCCATGTGCACGCCTTCTGCTTTGGTATCATATATTTGCATATGTACTTTGACTCTGGAAAGGAAAATCGTTTTATACACCTCAGAGTTTATGATTGCTTTGTATGCAAAACCTTTCGTGAATGGATTTTCTAAAAATCTATTACATATGTATAGTGTTTATATATATATATGTGTGTGTGTGTATGTGTGTGTGTTAAACTATATCTGCATTTGTAGTTTTAAAATGTTTTTCGAAACAGTACTTGTGAGACACGTATGAGGCGATCTAGAGTGTTCCTCACTGGGCTTGACGCCCCCTTTGTTTCTCTATTTACGTGATTCCTATTGAGCAGGTTCACAGATTTTTAGCCTCGGCAACTGTCAGCATCCAAACTCCAGTGAGACATCTTTTGGTTAGTGATGCCCTTTTGTCCGGGCTCGTCTTTTGTTTTGTAGAGTTCTGCATCGGGTTGCCACTTTGGCTTTTGTTTTGAGACTTCCATTGTCTTCCGCGTTATTACTTTTGATATATATTTACTTATATATACATTCGGTTTACTATGTTTTCTATTATTAAATGTTTTAACAAATGTTTTGTAATCTGAATCGATTGGGTAATATATTCTGATCTCTGAGGCTTGTACGAGATGGGTCGGGCTTGTACGAGATGGGTCAGGCTTCCACAGACGGTTCACCTTGTATGCCAGTCACGGGCTCACTATGAGTCGTGACACCAATACATCTACAAGTTTAAACAAAAGACTTTTCATCAATGGGTTTTGTCAAAATATCAGCAAGTTGATTAGTTGTAGAAACAAATTCAAATTCAATATCTCCCTTGAGAACATGATGACGAATAAAATAATGTTTGATATCAATATGCTTTGTTCTAGAGTGCTGAATTGGATTTTTGGAAATACTAATGGCACTACTGTTGTCACACTTAATTGGAATCTTTGAAAACATAATTCCAAAGTCTAAAAGTTGTTTCTTGATCCACAAAATTTGAGCTATACAACTGCCAGCTGCTACATATGCAGATTCAGCAGTGGATAGTGCAACATAATTTTGTTTCTTTGAGAACCAAGACACTAGTGAATTACCTAAGAATTGGCAAGTGCCTGAAGTGCTTTTCCTATCTAATTGGCTTCCTGCATGATCAACATCACTAAAATCAACTAAATCAATGCAATCATTTTTAGGATACCACAAGCCAACATTCTTGGTATTTATCAAATATCTAGAAATTGTTTTGACAGCACTCAAATGAGATTCTTTTAGACAAGATTGGAAACGTACACAAAGACAAACACATAACATAATATCAGGTCTACTTGCTATAAGGTAAAGTAGAGATTCAATCATAACTCTGTAAAGTTTTTCCTGTACTCATTTTCCTTGTTCATCTTTGGTTAACTTTTTTGTTGTGCTCATTGGAGTTGGGGCAGAGTTTGCATTCTCCATTCCAAACTTTTTAAGCATATCTCCAATGTATTTGCTTTGGTTGATGAAGATGCCATCTACTGTTTGCTTAATTTGTAGTCCGAGAAAGTGAATAAGCTCTCCCATCATGCTCATTTCAAATTCTCTTTGCATCAATTTA